>CAMOHE010053226.1:0-28375 GCA_946598075.1 Artocarpus hirsutus | reverse complement strand
CGGAAGGCCTCGGGAATCACTGTAGGCACCTAGTTAAATGAAGATGACAAACACGATTTACTTTTGACAACCCAATAGAACAGTTTCAAAACTACTATCCATGCACACAAAGATCAAGACAAATAACTCAAAGACAAATACATGATAGTAAAAGAAAACAGGAGTTTAGAGAAAAGAGATACCTAGACCACCGGAAGTTAAGGAGAGATAATATTTAGCTCTTGCAATTGCATCAGCAGGGAAGACAAGTCCCACATTAGGATCATCTAAAAGAAATGGAGCTTGGCACAGAGCAACCACCTGCAACAGCCGTTTATTTGGTCAAACACCACACCAATCCTGTACACAAGACTCGCACCAAATATTTTTGCAACTCCGAAGTACCTGGCGAGGGAATGTCAGCGGCTTCTGTCCTAGAGCGTGAGGGTTCCCAACATTTGTGAAGATGATCTAAGAACATCAAAATTGAGATAGTGAGATATTAAAAATTGGTATTCGGGAATTGAATCTAGCAAAACAACAACAACAAAAATAATATCTAAAATATTAAAAAAAAATCATTAGGATCTTATATAAACCTTCTTTCCTTCCTTCTGGAGCTCAGATGCTCGAAGGTACAGTTCACCTCTGACAGCATATTGAGTTTTCTTGACGTTTTCATTGATTGACTCATAGTCTAAAGCCTTGAGAGGCATAGCGATAAGCTTTACTTCCTACAAAGTGATTATGATACAACAGAGGAGATCAAGATAGCAAAACTGCGAGTTCCTAACCTGAGACATTACAGAAAACAACACAAATGTTTTAAAAAATATAATGAAGTCTTTCACTAATACAATACTACAATAAAATAAATAGACTACGAACGAATCAAATCGTTATGACGGATGTTTGGCATAAACAGTACAATGGTTTTATATAATTATTTATTTATGTATGTATGTGTGTGTGACAAATTTTCCAGAGGGGCTATCAGGCAATGAGGTGAATACGACAGAGGCTAAGCAGACAAAAATTGTTGGAAAATAAAAAAGAAGGTGAATGTAATTTTTTAATTTCCCATTATATGACCAATGAATTCAAACAATCAAAATGAGACCCAAAGTTATAAACTTTATCTTATAAAAAATTAATCTTTCATTGCAATTAGTGGACGCACAACCACAAAGATCAAAATCAGCAATCATAAACAAGAATCACAACTCTACAATTGTCCCTGACAAACAGAAAAAATAATAAAAAAAAAAAATCGGTGTTTCCGGTTCAAATAAGACAAACCCAGATGTTCAAAAATGCCCCCAAATACAATAAAAGAACCACAACAAGAGAAGCCACAAGTCCCATTTACAAAAGCTTAAAAAGCCACAAAACAAGCTGAAGAAAAAACCAATTACAAGAGAAAATCAATGAAAATTCAAAGAAATCAATTTACCTTTTAGGAACTGCGCTTGGCGTCTGGTGTTTTTATAGTCCAAGCCCAGTTTTTGAGTTTCCCCGCCAGGTAGTTCTGTCCTGCCAAACTGAGGAGTTAGCACAAAACAAAGAGAGAGACTGAGATTGTGTGGGAGTCAGAGCGGCATGTTTCAGTGCTTGCCTTTTTGTTTCTGACGCATATATGCTTCACAATATCTAAAAAAATGAAATTTTATTTTTATCTTTAATTTTTTTTTCCCTTCCATGTGGCGTTACGTGAATGCATTGGCAACACCTGAGCCACTGAAATATTATTGTGAACGGATTATTGGGTTTTTTCTTTTTTCTTATTTGTATTTTTATTCTTATTCTTTTCCAAAACAATTTGAGACAAAGGGGAATAGATAAAGCCAGGTGTGGTGCAGCTTCAAACTGGTGAGTTCCTGGTAGATAACGAGGCTTAGCGAGATCTACTCTCGCCTTGACAGATTGAGATTGGGCGCTCTCACAGGACCGTAGTGGTTGATATTTAATTGCTGACTTTCCCTTATACACTCGTTCTTGGCCGTAAGGGCAAATTTTATTTACTTGCGTTGTCTTTTTAGTTGCATGCTTATTGTTTATTTTTTGTTTTGGCTTAAATTAGGCACTCACTAGTCTAACATTTGTAATTTTCTTTGTTTGAAAGAATATAACTCCGTTCATATCGTCTTATAATATTTAATTTGTTAAAATATAACTTATAATGTTATATATATTATATAAGAACAACTTAAGAGTTATATAAACACATAAATAAAATTATTTTTAAATAAAAAAAGATACATTGCATTGGTCCGGTGTCGGAGTTAAAACTCTCTCAATTTTTTTATTTATTTACTTGTGTGGTCCAGCTTTAGGAAAAAAAACAAAAGAATTTGGCTAGGTTTACCGGCTAATAGTAGTTAGTACATTGATATCATTTATGCACTTGTTTTTGGCTTATGTGATGATGAAGATTATGATAATGTTAATAATTAAACAAAAAGGGCAGCCTTTATGGAAAAAGCAAAGGGAGAGACACACTAGAAAAGTATTATAAAATGGCTGGATGGAAAGAAAATGAATTCTTCTTTTCTTTTCTTTTCTTTCTTTCTTTTCTTTTTTTTTTTTAAAAAAAAAATTTGGCTAGCACAATAGATAATAGAAAGGATTGGAAGAAAACCAGAGGTAATCATAAGAATGGCCTAAGTGAACTTGCAAGCAAGACTTATTGGAACTCTTTCGAGTCTGTGGGCGCGTCTCGTGAACTTGGAGTTGACCTCTATAAGGCTAAAATTAAATATTAGCCATTTGTGCCACCAGCATTATTTGATTCATGTTATGAATAAATTAATTTAATGGTGTAGATGTTTATATTCTTAGCACCATTATGAATTGTATTATTTTTACCTTAATGACCATTAGTATTGATATTTTATAACCTTCATAACCTCCTAATTAACACTCTATTTATATTATTTTATTGTTGTAACTCTTGCCTTTTGATCTCTCCTACTTTATGATTTTTGATCTATATATATGGCTTTTGAGAGCCTATATTTGTATATGAGATGTGATGATAAAATAACAAAAAATTGTTTCTCTCTATTTCTTTTGTGTTTCTCTATTTTATGCTTTACAATTTGGTTCTTGCATTTTTTTTATAACACGTTATCAGCACGAGTCTCTAGCTATTTTTATTGTAGGGGCATTTGAAATTCTATAAAATTTAAAGATCATCTCGGATGTTAGTACCTTGTCTTTGACGTGTGCTAAGTATTCTTCATGATATCCCAACTATATCTTGATGATGAACAGGTAATTTATACTTCATATGACTATTGTGTCTATTATCTAATACAACTCTATATACTATTATTTGGACATAAAAATGCTTGATCGGATCCTACGATTTTAAGCTTGAATACGTGTTGCAAATAAAAGGTCTTGAATGTTGGTTATTATCACTCTTTAGATGGTATATTGTAATTATATATATTTATATTTGCATATATTGTTATCGAAGAAATTTGTAGAGATTTTAAAACATGCTTTCATATTATATCTACACAACTCTTGTTTAGCTATGCTCTTTATGCATTCACTTTAAGTAGTGAACAATATATATTTTTTCTTATGTTTGAGAGCACATCTTGTATTGAATATGAAAATCTTTTCCTACTATATTATTATTCTCGCATTTTTGCAAACCATATTAGTTTATAAAATTTCTTTATCATTATTTATTTTGATTCCATGATCATGAAAATATAATCATCATTGTTCTTATTTGGTTATTTTAAAGTCAAGAAATTGATGGTACTTTATAATCATAAATGACAATTCATCTATTAGGATTGTACAAGTGTGTTTTGAATATTATAATTGTATAAATAAACACACCATGTTTTTACTATTTTTTTTTTTTAGTACCAAAACCTTTATGCTATCATCTTAATATCAAATGGTATTGTTTGGTTCAAGATTTCTTTTGTTATATTAGCACAATATTTGTCCAATTTGTACTCATTCATAATATGATTTTATGTTTTTATTTGTTTATATTACTTGCAAGAAGCTAAAAATACTCTCTAGCTAATATTTGAAACTTACATTGACATAAATATAAAGTGTATTAGCACTTAATTTTTGAGCCCATAATTAAAGAGCCATTAATTTTGGCTAATTGGCTCCACATGTTCCATGAAATGAATATATATTATTGAATTATTTGTGCAATTATGATGAGATACTAGAAAGATGATTTATATTAGAGATGGTCTTTTAGTATCGATAATATATTATAAGATGACTATATGTTTTTTGTCTAATTATTAGTGCATATTCCAAGTGAATGGAAATCCAATGGCTATTAGATTTTTAAAATTTCTTAACATCCTGGTCGTCAAAGAAAGCCATTAGCTATGATTGAAAAGTGAAAAAAAAAAAAGTATTGATAAGAGAAATTAAAAGTTTGTAACATGAATAATCAAATTTGGTCACTTGGCATGTGATATAGAAAGGCTTTGGCACGTACTTGTTGTACGTCTAAATGTCAATAACAAGCCTAAATCAAGGGAGAAATTTTCATCTATTTGTTATAAGAATATTATTATGACATATGAAAAGGCTATAGTGGTGCCTCCATGAAGGATAAACCTATAGAGCATTCACAATATAAATGTGATCTTATAAGGCCTAAATGGAGAAAAAGCTAGAGAAAGAGTTGAGCTATTGATTGTCTCATCTTTATTTGATCTAAGTTTATTTGATCAAGTGCAATATGATATTATAATGCAAAGCATCCTCTAAGTTTGAAAAAGTAGCATATAATCATCAAAAGTAGAAATGTGACAAGAAAGGAAAATCAAAGGCTTGTGAGACAAAATTTATGGAAAGATCACACACATGTAATACATTAAAGTAATAATGGTGTTTTATTATTACATAGCCTAGTGATTAATAAGAAATTGATTATGATATTTAATTTGTTGGGTACACAAATTAAATGTTTGTTATTGACGATGTAAATTCTCATGGTATTATCATTATATTGATGAAAATGAAAAATGATTATCGTAGCTATAAAGGATATAAGTTGTCTCTATATTATGTTTGATTTTATGCACAAAGAGACATACATGGGCGTATTGTTATTATTTATACAGAAATATTGGAAACTTATTTCCATTTTCTCTTCCAAGTTGTAATAAGACAACTATGAAAAATTGTTATGATGAACTAGAAGTTTGCTAACCCAAAAGGCATGTTGGGTATGAACATATGTATTACAAAATCCCTACAGATAATATCGTTTGAAAAATATTCCCACCATCAGGGGGAAGGATTTTGTAGTTAGATATTATTGATCCTCACACAGATTGATTGATTGAGCATTACAATGCAGTATAAAATTGTTAATTAATATAATAAATAAAGTGACTAAATCACTTCCCCGGCTACTAATTTAATATATTGGATTGAGGTCTCTAAATGATAATTTGTTATCTTATGTGCATTATATTGTTGAGATTTACATTCTAATATATCCAAGCAACATGTGACCTTTTATTTAGCAAAGAAAGTCCGACGACTTTATACTGAGAGAATGCAACGTTTATTGCCCAAGTGAAGGAGACATAATAAAACAAGTTTCCTAATAGTTCTTTTTGATACACAAGCTCCTAAAGGACTACATTTATCGAATTTGTTCAAGTGGCAACTTGAAAAATGTATATAAAGATACTTCCTATAACTACATTTGAGAAATTACTAAGCAAAATTAGAATGTGTCGTCTCAAAGATCTTTGCATATGATTTTGTTGAAGAAGACATGTTGACATGAAGGGGAGGTTATTGGCTACTGTACTCTTTTTTCCTTTGCATAGGTTTTGTCCCATCAAGTTTTCCTAGCAAGGTTTTTAACGAGGCATTTTTAAACTAAATCTTAAGATAATAATGCACTCTTTTTCCCTTCACTAGGATTTTTTCCCACAGGGTTTTTCCTGGTAAGGTTTTTAATGAGGCATATGTTCTTAAGTGGTGAACATCCAAGGGGGAGTGTTATGAATAAATTAATTTAATGGTGTGGATGTTCATATTCTTAGCACCTTCATAAATTGCATTATTTTCACCTTAATAACCATTAGTATTGGTATTTTATAACCTTCATAACCTCCTAATTAACACTCTATTTATATTATTTTATTGTTGTAACTCTTGCCCTTTAGTTTTTCCTACTTTATGATTTTTGGTCTATATATATGGCCTTTGAGAGCCTATATTTGTATATGAGGTGTGACGATAAAATAACAAAAAATTGTTTCTCTCTATTTCTCTTGTGTCTCTTTATTTTATGTTTTACAATTTGGTTCTTTGCATTTGTTTTATAACAATTCACGACATTTTAGTGTTTTTTCTCTTTTTTTTTTTTTTGGTGATTTTGTGGTTTTTTTTAAAACCCCATTGGTTGGCATAAGTCTTAGCTGTCAAGTTTTGCTTAATTTTATTTCATATGAAATAATGCTTGGGAATGACGTTAGAATTTGATATTATTACTTAAGTACTTTAATATACGAGAGCTTTACATTATAATATATATTTTTTTCGTTGTAATATGTAAAAATTTTAAACTGTAGATATTTGAAACTTTGTGTTCCAACTTGATTCTCAAATACTTTAATATTTCTCTTTTTCATTCTCTCTTTTTTTGGGCTAATTACACTAACACCTCTAATTGTCTCTCAAAGGATTCCAACTTGTGCTGGGAGGCCCTAACCCCATCCCATCGCACCACTGGGCTACAGTTCGACCATCACAATAAAACGACTTTAAACTACATACACCCAAACCTAGTCAAGATTCAGAGACATGAGTCTCTACTTTAGCAATCGCCACTTGAAATTTTAAACTCATCGAAATTTTAAACTCATCCTTGTTGTTTAAGCTTAAATAACCACTTGGGATTTGGATTTGAATTTGCAATGCAGCATTGCCGCATTAGTCAACCAATCTATCTGTCAAGCATATATGTGCAAGAGATATATCCCAGAGTTACTTCTCCACTTGAAAAAAGGGCAAAAACAGTAATGTTGCGTATATTGCCTTCTTAAACATTTGCGTCAGATAAGTTCCTCAGAAGGAAGAGATTTACAAAGAAAATGTGGACAGAAAATGTTGCAAACGTTTCAAAGACCGGTACAATTGGAATCAAGAGTCAATACCAGCCACACACAAAAGCGGTTTTATGTTTGGTTCCAAAACTAGCTTCACTGGAAACAGTGGATGATAGCGACGATTTTTGCTTATAATTATCCACCGACACACGTCATATACTACTGTAGCATGTCCATCTTCGTTCAAACCATAGTGGTGTTTGACAAATGAGTTTAAACTCAATATTATAACACGTAAGAGTTTTATATTATACAATATTTTTGTTTTATATTATAGTATCTACAAGTTTTATACTATATACAGTTTAAACTCATAAATTTAAACCGTTTTGTCAAACACAAAGTATGATTTAAAGAAAAATCACCGTCATTGTTATACTGTTAAAACCTTACTATTTACAGACCAATGGTTCCGGTTAAATATATACTATATTTTTTTGAATTGGAAACAATTATTCATAGGAGTAGTGGATTTTAACTTCGAGTACTTAAACAGGAGTGATTATTCTTTTTTTTTAAAAAATAATGTCTAATGTTAGACTTGTCGTTGATGGCGTACTCAACCCTGCTTCAATGACGTCAATCCCAACTAAACCAGAAAAATATAGTGATAGAAAGTCAAAGGAAGAATCTTAATCTTGAAAAAAAAACCCCTTGAGCCAGCCTAGATTTTCTTGTTGCTTTGCTTGTCAAATGCTTAATTCATTCACCAAAGTTTTATACTAAAACAATTGTTACTCCAGTCCCGGCTAATTTAACACCTCGTGGCACCACTAGACAAATAATAATAAGAACCCAAAACTAAGTCAAATGTTTGTTTTCATTTTATTTATACAGAGCGTCTTTCTCACATTTCTCTCCCATCTCCATTTTCCTCGATTTGGGCACATAGTTTCCAACCAGTTGATCAATCTCAATCAACAAAGCATACCCAAAAAAAAAAAAAAAAAAAAAACAAAGCCTTCTTCTATGGCAAAATTTGCCATTGCAACAATGTTGATGATCTTCTTATCATTCAATGGTTTCTTGTCAAGCTCTTCCTTAATTCCTCCAGGTAACAAGCTCTCCACAACTTCATTATATCATGTACCTTGATAATGCTCTAGCTTAGAGTTTCATTGGCATTGTCTAATCATATTTATCTTCTACTTAATTTAATATTCTGTGTATATAGAAGAGTTAAAGAAACACAAAATAAGCGATTCTAGCGGCGAGGGGACATACAGATCAATGCAGCTTCCTAATTGCAAAGGTGAAAACGCCTGCATGGAGAGAGGCTTAAGGTTTTTAAGCCTAAGAAAGAAGCAACCTCCGATGCCACCAGCGCCAGCCCGGAACTCAAAAAAGATTAACGGCGTTGTTCACCTATCTGATCCGCCCTTATCGCCTCTGAAGAAACGGATTAAGGCTTTTGTTTATGGATCTCCTCCTCCCTCAGCCTCTCCTCCTTGACATAAATAACAAGAGTAAACAAGTAATTGGGAACGCTTATAGGATATGTATACGTCACTCTCAATTGTATATTTCCTTGGGACATGAAATTCTTTACAAATTAGTACCTTGTTGGCTTTTTAGAACAGCATTAAAGTGCAACACTTTTGTTGACAAGCCTGTTCTGTTTTTGTTCTTTGATTCTGCGGATATGAAATGCAGAGTTAGCTTATAATTAAAACCAAGAAAATAGAAGAATGGTTTAAATCTATGTTTCTTTTATCTACTAGTCATTACTAGTGGTAAATATATTCTTTGGAAATTATATGCATGAACAAGCTGGCCTCCGGTGCATGGAATCAAATCTCCTCTTTTCGGAACCAACATAGTAAGCATTGCAAGTAGACAATATCCATAGAAAAGTAAAAGATATCACACAATCAAATAAGACACAGGGCACTTATAGAGATGTAAAATTTCAACAAAGGACAAAGTAGAATTTTAGAAGAAAAAAAATACAAATTTTATGAAATTTCATACATAAAATTAAGAGGAACAAAAAGTTTAGGGGCAATCACTTATCCACTGGAAAGGTAATTCTAGAGGAATTTTTAGGATGACTAGCTGTTCTGACGACACAGCTAGTAATTGACACTGACTGAATTTTGAGGCTAGTACCTAACCGGCACCATCACCATTGCCGTTGAAATTCAGACAATTGCCACAAGAACATCCATCCGAGTTTACCAAGATCAAGATGAGTTCAAAGATGCCAATAAAAAAAAAAGGTGTGTTTTAAGATATCTATCTTTCTTCCTTCCAGAAGTTTTAAAGAAAAGAAGTGTTTTAGTATCGATCCTTTCATCCACAAGATTGAAGGCCTTTATCCATAGAACTGAAACCAGAAGTCCAGGTTATAATTCCCAAAACAAGATCGTAAATCTCTGTGAGAGAGAGAGAAAGGAGTAGATAACCTTTGGGTCGACACTGGTGCTTTTTACACTATAATGAATCCAGATATTCTACCCCTAGAATATTAGAATAAGCAAAAACAATACTTCCATGTTCTTCGTTTTGTGCTAAATTGTGGCTTAATCCCTAAACTTATTGAAAAAAATTGTCCAAGAGCTGTTAATGCTGTAAATTTGTCGTAATGAGTTTGTTGAGAAGCTCTTGAATGTATCCATAAATATTATCAGGTTTGCACCTTCTGTGGTGATGGTTGTCGTTGCTTTGTCTTCCGAAATGGCAATAAAGCAGCCCATGCAGTGCCTAAATCAGCGTCTCTTAGTTTAGAAAGATTACTTTGAGGAATGGCCTCTATTCTGGCACTAGCCGACGCGTGTAATTTTTTTTTTAATTTGTGAATGTAATTTTGTTTTTTATTTTGGCATGTAATACCTGATAATGTAATCTAATACATATAACATTAATAAGGTGTTTAAGAAATGAGTTAAAACGAAAAGTTAAAACTGAAGTATTGTATTAAGTAAAAGTTTTATATTATAATATTTTTTTACTTTACACTCTAATATATAAAAATTTTATATTTTTTAATTTAAAACTGATAAATTAAAATAAAAGTAACCAAACATCCTATAAATATTTTATTTAAGCAAATAAAAATGTTATATGGAGGCATATATAAATTTTACAATTCATGTATAAAAAAAGTTACTGTCGGATTGGCTCGAGTGCCTGATTTGAGCAAAAACGCTGTCCCAATTGTATTTTTTATTATTCTTTTAGATGATGTGGCAAATGGTACCCTTTTACGTGCTGCTCCTACAATGCAAAAACGATGACACGTTTTTTTTTTCTTTTCTTCCTTCCAAAATTTTTTGTCCTTTTTTCTATTTCTTTCATTCTTTGCCTTTTTTTATACCTTTATTTTTTTTTTCTTTCTTTGAAGTTTGATCCTTATAAAACCTTTTTTGGCACCTTTTTTTTAAGTACTTTTTAGGGTTTCTTTCATTTACTTTTTCTTTTTTCTCTTTTCACTAATTTTTTCTCATTCTTTTCTTTTTTTTCATACATATTTTGTTTTTCCATATTTTTGTCCTTTTAATATATATTTTTCTTTTTCTTTTTAATTTTTTACTTTTTTAATTAGCATGCTTAATATACGCTTGTTTTTCATCTAATTTATATAAAAAGAATAGAATCCTAATCAGCAAAACGGCGCCGTTCTTTTGTAAATGGAAAAGAACTCAGGTGCGATACTAGAAAGGGCATTTTTGGAAAGGTGAAAAAGATGATCAGCATTCACTAGTAAATACAAAGGCAAGCAAGTCGAACTACTTTTTCTCATCCGTACACCATTGTCGGAACTTCCACGCAACGAACTGCAGAGCCGCGCTGACCGCCATCAATGGCGGCCACTCGACCTCTTCCTTCCTCTTACGGAAACCGTGGCTTCTCTCACTCCCGCAATTCTCTTAAATTCAAACCTTCCTTTGTCTCTCTTTCTTTTCCTCCTAAGTCCTCTGCGACAGTCAACGGCTTGAAGGAAGACGACGGGACGAGAATTCAGGTCAGGAGCGATATCAAGAGCTTCGAGAATTCGCAGAACTGGACGGTTGAGGCCGATCGCTTTCGCTTCGTCCAGAGCTCTCCGCCCTCCTCCTCGATGCCGATGGCCGCCTCGAGTTCCGCCATGGATTCGCCCGTCGGAGCTACGAAGAAAGTTTGCCTCTTTTACTGCGCCGAGACCAAGGCTCTTGCGGAGAGAGTGGCAACGCAGTCTGACGCCATTGAGCTTCGTACTATCACCTGGAGGTAACAATTTAATTCTTTAGAGAAAATATTCAAACTTGGAATTACCTGTTGATAGTGGCATTGTGTGGGTGTTTCAAGGAATTCTAGGGTTTTGTGTTGTGTTCTCTGTGATTTTCAGCTGAAATGGTGAGAATTGTCTTCAGTGCTAATCTTTCTGAGTAAATTGAACTAGTTTTGATATTGATCATGGTTCAAAATGGGATTCGACTGGGAAAATGATGCTGAAATTTTTTATTTTAGTGTCTGTGGGTCCAAAATACTGAATAGGATATTAATGAATGTGATATTATTAGTACAGCGCCAAGAAAAATTAGATATTTTCTTTCTGCTTTCTTTGTGTTTCAATCATGAAGTAAAGCTCAACTTGTTTTTTCTTTTTTTTTTCTTTTTGTTCTTAATAGTAATGTGACATAATTTTTGATATTTGTGTTCTTTAGGAAGTTTGATGATGGATTCCCCAACATATTCATTCCCAATGCTCATGGCATTCGTGGGCAACATGTGGCCTTTTTGGCATCGTTTAGCTCCCCAGGAGTCATTTTTGAGCAGCTCTCTGTAATATATGCTTTGCCCAAATTGTTCATCTCCTCGTTCACATTGGTCCTTCCATTTTTCCCGACGGGAACGTCTGAGCGAATGGACGACGAAGGAGATGTTGCAACGGCCTTCACTCTTGCTAGGGCCTTATCCAACATACCCATTTCAAGAGGCGGGCCTACTAGTTTAGTCACTTTCGATATCCATGCCTTGCAGGTTTGTGCCTAATAAGTTGCAATTTGTTTTCGTAAATTGATCAACATCATTGTTTTCCGGGTTTCTTTCGTCTCTCTCTCTCTCTCTCTCTCTCTTTCTCGACAATTGTCTCACAATTTGGTTCTCCTTGTATTCTTTCATCTTAGGAGCGATTCTACTTTGGAGACAATATCTTGCCATGCTTCGAGAGTGGGATACCTTTGCTTAAAAATAGACTCCAGGAGCTCGCTGATTCTCACAATGCAAGTATTTTTTTTTTTTTTTTGGGAAAATGGTCGCAACGTAAATATTCAACATTGGCTGAGCTAAAATTTTTGAGACGTGTCATGATTTCTGGGATATTTGATTGTTGTTTCTAAGTCTGCCATGGTGAAGTAGTCGCAAGTGTAATATGTGAAATATGTAAAATAGGCCAAATATACACACGCATTTGCTCTGCCTCCTTGAAGCAGGAATTAGCCTGCGTTAAACTAGCAACTTTCATGTTCTTGGAATCCTAAGATGCCCGTCTATTGTTTTTTGGTTTTTACAATATTTTGACTAGCGGCCATGCTAAATTTATATATGTTTTCCTACCACGTGCTTTTTTCTGGAATCTATTGATTGGCAGAAGTTTTACATGACAAAGTTCATAAATACCATTTTTTTTTTTATAGTTGCATGCTATACAGATTCTCAAATCCATGTTTTTGGTAACCTTTACCTGAAGATTGCTGTAGAAATTATTAAGGTTATGTGAAAACATCAGATATACACTTTAAGTTGTTAATTTGAAGCAGCTCTGTCTCTGGTGTTGAATGATATATTTTTTACCTATCAGATATCCATTGCTTTTCCTGATGATGGAGCATGGAAAAGATTTCATAAGCAGCTGCAGCATTTCCCAACGGTATCTTTTTTTATCTGAACATTTATTTCACGTTATTTACCATAATAGGATCATCTAAACATTTGCCAGCACAAAAATGAGTGTGCCTTCTTTATCTTCTTTTGTTGCTGCTTTTGCCTTCATATGTGCAACATAATTCATGGCTATACGGTCCCCGCAAATGGAAACTTTTGTTTAATTATGTGCCTTCTTGCCTGCATGGTCTGACTTAGAATTGATATTCAGATTGTTTGTGCTAAAGTTCGTGAAGGTGACCAACGAATTGTTCGTATCAAGGAAGGAGACCCTAGCGGACGGCATGTTGTGATAGTTGATGATCTAGTCCAATCAGGTGGCACCCTGATTGAATGCCAGGTAAGCAATTCTTTATGTTCGACCTCTTCTACGGGAATAAGGTTTACACCCTTTAATATATGGACCTTATTCTCGTTAGGAAACTGGCAGTTTTCTGGGGCAGAAAGTGCAAGTTCTTGTGACACTTATGTTAAATATAACCTGGAAAACTCTTGATAATCTCTCTCATACCTTTTTCTTCATGCGGCTTTAGATTTTACTAACTAATTACCTCACTTGAGAATATTCCGCTTTCTTTTTTCTTTTTTAACAACAACAATGGATGAATTTAGCATGCTGAAAGTTCTCTAATTTTCTTCTTTGTTTTGTTCCGTTGTGGAATGTAACGCACCTACACCTTCAATGATCCTGGTTTTAATTAATGTTTTTTTACTAACGAAAGCTATTCACTATTGTTATTTGGCACTCTCTTCTAGAAAATATTAGCCCGTCATGGAGCAGCAAAAATCAGTGCCTATGTAACTCACGGGATTTTTCCTCATAAATCGTGGGAACGCTTTGAGCATGATAATGGAGGTATTTATAAACAATATTTTGATCCATTTTTGATCACTTGTCCTCATTTGGTTCTTGTTAAAAATTTTCTTCACAAAAAAGATTTTTATTTTTATAAGATTTTCTTACAAACTTCATGAATCTTCTCCAGAACCGACATGTCGTTGTTTTCCTTTGAAAGTTTGCTGTTGAGTATGACAATGCTCATATAAGTAAAAAATACACGTTTGTTTACTCATAAGAAAAAATAGCGTAAAATACAAGATGTTGTTTCTTTTGCAAGTTCACTGTCGTCGTTCGTCAGTACTTGTTTTTTATCTGAGTTTTTCGTCGTTTATTGTTGTGAAAACGACACTGTCCAACAGGTTTATGTCGTTTGAGGAAAAACGGTAAATGCTGCTGCCGTTCAGCGACCTGTCATTTCAGTGTAAAAAGATTGATATTGTTGTGTCAAAGCTGGTACAAGGTTCACTGTCGTTTAATCATGAAAATGACATATCAGTTTAGTTGTAGAGTCTTGTGTTAGACAGAAAATTGCTGTCGCTTAAGCATAAATTGACACGTCGTTTATGGTGTAAACATTTTGGTCGTTTGTGGGGATATGAACATGCCGTTCTCTCCTTTTCATGGAAAAGCGGCTTATTTGAAAACTGAGAAGTCTTCCCAAAAAACTAATTAAGGAAGGAAGCCTGTGCATGTACTATGAAAAACAAAAAAGTTCACGTATTCACTCTTGTTACATAGAAGAGAAACTATAAATTTTTTACCGTGTAATTCTCGTTCCCTAATTCACTGTCTTGCCTTGTTTGACGCAGGGCATCCTGAGAATGGGCTGACCTACTTCTGGATTACAGACTCGTGCCCGTTGACCGTTCAGCAGGTGAAGTACAAGGCACCATTTGAGGTTCTTAGCCTGGCTGGTTCCATAGCTGCTACTCTTCGAATTTAAAAGAAGTTTTGGAGCCTTTCATTTTTTTTTCTTTCACCTTTATTCCCATCATAATTATGTGTTCAATTGGCAACAAGGTCACCAGCCACAGAGAACAAGCGACATTATGCGGCAACGTTAGGTTTTTTTTCAGTTATTTTTATAAGTTATGCATCACAGAAAATAAATCACATTCTTAATTTTTTTTCCCGTTTTCTTGATGAGAATTTTGATGCAATAACATCAACAAGTCAACAGATAACATGACAAATAAGACAGAGAAGGAGATGTAATAAGAATATCGCATGGCACCGATGATCAATCTGTGATTATTAAGATATCAAAATACCGCAGCAAGATTTATCGTGAGGGGCTCCTTATGATCACATAATCAAAACCGTTTGACAACTCTAAAAAATATAAGAATTATAGAACTGGACCACCTGGACAACTCTTATAAAGAGGCAGAGAGGGACCAAACAAACAAAAACAAAACTAAAAAGGTAAGACCTTCAATTGACTCCCCCTTCCCTGCTCCTGTATCAAATCGTTCTTCGTTTGTATAAGCCAAACTTACAAAGTATTCAAAAACTGGCATTGCCTGGACCTACTTTTATCTAACTTTGTTTGAGTTCTTTATGTAATTTAAGAGCCTTTTCAGAGCCTTGCCACTGTCAATGGCCTCTCTTGCTCTATCCAGGGCGACAAACACGTCATCTGCACCATCACATCCCAGCAAATGATCCACCATTCCAGCATTTAAGACGATTCGATCATAAGCCGGTCCTTTTTCACCATGAAGAGCTGCTAAACCCAACTCTATATTCTTTGTAACCTGAACTTGTAAAAAATAAATAAATAATATTTTGTCAAAAACCCAATATTGCCATTCGAACACAAATTTTGATGCCAAGTAATAAGAAAAGAGAATTCATGAAAGTTCTCGGAAATTCTACCGATCTATCAGTTCTTGGTGTATCACTAGGCTCAAAACTGTAGTCGTTGGCATGAACCTCAAGACTAAAACTTTGTCGCGAGACCCCTGCAATAAAAAAATCCCCAGTCTCAATCTGTGAGGATAAAATAATGCTGCAATAATCTCATTCAATCGTCTGCTATATGGATGCTAATAAGAGTCCCAGCTACAAATATAACTACATAAATTTATGAAAGGAATTGGTGAAAATAAGGAAATTAAAGAGCCAAAACAGTCTAAAAGCACAAACCATCAGCTTCAGAAGAAGATGCTGTGCTCAAGGCACGGAATCCAGAACAGTAGTTTACTGGAAGCCCTTTTGATGGAGTTACTGATCGCAATCTTGTTGTCATTGACAAGGCCCCTTCCTCACCCTATCGTAACAGCAGAGTCAGATTTTTGAAGTAGTCTGTTTACATCGCTGGGTTGAAATCTTTATGATAGATTTTAACACAAGATTTTCTTTAAATGTGAAAATAGAAAATAGTACTGTTTGAAAGGTGTCCTGACAGACTGACCTTCACTACCAAGCCCGCACGTACACCTCTTCTTTTCATAAGCATTAACAGTGCCTCCTCATAGCCTTCATGATAAAATCCAGCAACAATAGCTTCCTTTCCACGGGCCTATGGAGAAAGATATCAAGTATCGACTTTCTGTTAGTTCTGCGATTTGTTGACCTTTGTTGTCATGTGCATTTACATACCAGTATGCCAGTAAAACGTTTCACTTTCAAGTCAAAAACAGCAAGTATTAACTTTATGCAAATCCTCAATTTGATATAGCATGTAACTCACCCTAACAAGTTGCTGAACCTTTTCAGTTGTAGCCAGGGGGGGGCGTTTTTTAATATGTTCCCTCAACTTAAGCAATGAATATCTGCATGGGTTATGTATTTTATTCAGATAAAAGTAAGATAACACACATCGGGTCATGCAATTGTAACAGATTTCAACAGATAATTAACTTTTGTAGTAAGATCTTTCCCACTCTATGATAGTTGCAAAAAGGAATATGACAGACAAGCAGGATTAGCCTCAAACAAAACAATTGCCTGGAGGTCCTAATTGACTCGTTCACAGAAACAGAGAACCAAATCTAGCAGCAATTGTAGCAACTATTCAAATGGTACTGGGATATTGTGATCAGAGCCCGTTGTTCTAATGCCATTGAATCTTATCTAAAGTGAAAACCTCACGGATATCAAATGGAACTACCTAACACACTTGTCAGCTGATTTCAGTTCTATATTGCCTCTACTCTTATCAATTAATGTCATGAATAAATGAAAATTTTCATACAGAAAGAAGAGGCAGAAACGAAGATGTCCCACAACACAAATAGCACAAAGTGGAAGCTTAAATAAAGAAATTTGGCTAGATATTCATACAGAGACGGGCGAGCTTCACGTTGACTTACGTAGGCAAAACCTACCTCTTCATCCTGAAGCAAGTTTGAGGATTTAAGGAAATATCAAAATATGAAATAAATTGAACAGAAAGGTGGGCAAATACTAGCATGACAAAGAAATATGTGAAAACACATTGACCTCAATGAGTTCTTTTGCCTGCAAAGGAGATAAGCTCGTATTAGCTCCCATAAATTTCAGCATTTGTTCTTCAGTAATTCCCCCCTGCGAAATAAACAAGAATTTTTCATGGTATACTGAAACGCATGGATGATTCCACAAGCTATGAGAAGAAGAGTCATCAACATTGCAAAGAACTAGAAAAATGCACATTGCAAACCAGAAAGCTGACCTTAGGAGGCATCCATTCCACACCATGAAGCAAAGAAGACTCTCCATAGCAGGATCTAACCGCAGCAACAAACAACGTACTCCTAAAGAAACGCGTATTTCCATCATAAGGTTCTCCATAATGAGTCAATGATCTAACACCAGCAACAGGAGGAGGACCTAGTAATAATCAACAAATAAACAAAAATTAACCACAAAAAACTACACAATCCCATAAAACACAAATTCATGACGACCCAACAAGACAAAGGAAATCTCTTAAACACAAGATATACCAAGTTCATCGTCAAATGCAAGGCAGTATGCTTTCAACTCGCGGTCTGTTTCCCTGTTCATACGCTGACCTATTAAAAACGCTGAAAGCAATGACTCACTTACTCCAGTAGGAATCCCATCTTCCATTTTCAAAGGAAGAACATCTCTCAAAACACCTTGGACTTCTTCAAAACCAAGGTGACCCCCAGCCAATACTTCTCTCAGAGCACCGATCAATCTCATCTCGCTGCTACAACTGCTGACGAATTGGGGCCCGATCGTACTCCCTACCCCCATTATTGAACCTTCTGGGTCAGCTATGAAGATCACATCCGGTGGAAGCGCTCGAACAAGCAATGGCCAAAACGTGTTCATTGCTCGCGTTTCCCCTTCGCTCCATTGCGTTGCTTCGGGAAAGGCGTTCGCTCGAATCGTCATGGCGGCGAAGAACGCGCCGAGTTGTGCCTTGGAAACTTCTTCTTCATTCTTCAGGTCTCCCCGAGCTGGAAATGGAACGTAAGAAAGAAGATAAATCAGAAAGAAAATATGTGAAGTGAAATTCTCTCTCCAAACGAATTTATGAAAATTTTTTTTTACCGGATTTCAAAATCGTGTCGAGAACCTTAAAAGCCTGTTCTTCACTGAGCGGTCTGGTCTGAGTCGGGCCGGTGCAAACCCTAGCCTGAGCATCGAGCACCGTCTGGTTCGGCTTCGGCAAGCTCGAGATCCGATACGAAGTCGATATCGCCGGGTTCCGAATATCCGACTCCGAAAGCCCTAACTGCTCGATCGTCGCCGAGTCAAGCACAGCCCTCGCCGTCAGACATTTCCTTCTTCCGATCGGACGGTCGCGACGCGTCGGCGGAAGCTTGAAAACTGTTTGCATGCTCGAGCGATTGGAATTCCAGGATTTGGCCAAGCAATTCGACGAGAAGGAAGCGAAAGAGAGCTCTGGACTGAGAAGAGCATTCATGGCGGACTTCACGGCGTCGCTTCGGGATCGCAAATCTCCGGCGCAGAACCGCAATACCCTCTTTGTTTCCACGCTGAATCCAAATTCAACGGTTTCTTTCAAAGCAGTACCTTGTTTTGTAATGATCAATGATTTCAGGACGAATTTTATACTCCCAAAAATTTTGTACAAATTCTTACTTTACTCCCGACACTATTAAACCGCTGCCAAAAAGTGCCCTTTCGTCCAAATGGTCAAATCAAACGGATAGGGATCAATTCAAAAAGCTAATGTGTACGTAGTTCAACTTTTAAGGTGAATTAAATGGGTAATATGGGAATTTGATTTTAGGTTGGACAAAACTTTAATTTTAAAGGAATTACATCCACATCAACTTATCAACAGATCCATAAACACATTGTTTGGAAAGTTTTAATTGACGTTTTAAAATTTAGGAGAAAAGGTAAAGATTTATCTAAAATTGAAGATATGATAGCAACAAGCACAATGAACTAATTTATTAAAATAGTTATGAAAAAATTTTGAAAATAAAAATATTAAATCATGAAAAATTCAACTGACAAAATGACTAAAAATTATAATTTTTTGATAAAAAATTAAATGATAACAATTAAACAGTTTCAAATTACGTAAAACAACTAATAAACGACCCAGTTTCTTTGTATTTATAAAACCTGTTTTTATATGTTTATCGACGTTTAACTAACAACTAAAAAATGATCAACTAAAATGACAAGACGACATTGATTATTTAAAAAGTTATTCTCTCGACTGTCCAAAAGTAACTGGAGGATGAGATGATGTCCCCTATTAACATATAGTTATAGGGACAGTTATACTTGAGTGACGTCAACTCTATACAATAAAATAAGAGTATTTTTGGGCTTGAATTTTTTTTAGATGATCCGAACCTTATCTCATAATTGCGATTGTTATCTCATTTTTAGTTAGCTGGGAGCTTCTTGTGTCCAAAGAATAACGATTTTTTTATGGTCTAAAATTTAACTTTCATTAAGGATTGCTAATTAGACAATAGGTGGTAATTGTTAATATTTTGTCAATTTGGCGACTAAAGTACGAAAATAAAAACTTTAAAGCATGAAAAATAATATAAAGAGAAATTCAGGATTTATACAAGTGATAAAAATCATATTAATACGCGCAACGCTTGTCGTAAATCTCATTCCCCGAATTTGCCCCCACCATTTTCCAATTCCCTGATCAGTCCAAAGAGAGAGAGAGGGATGGCGGGTTCTCTGGCTGTGGCAGTCATACCAAGCGGACAAGAGGAAAAGCTGGTGACCGCAATTGGAGAGCAATGGGAGGTCCAGTACTCCCGCTTCTTCGGCTATCCTCCGCTGGCGTCCACGTCTCCCGCCCTCGTTCCTCTCCCTCCGTACTTGCGGAACCGTCCACCGCTTGGCACCTGGCTCACTTCGTCGTCCGCTGCGACGCTGCGACTTGTCTTCTTCCACTCCAGTTCCGGCGTCGTCCTCACCGTCTCCTGCGGCGGCAAGATGCAGGTGACGACTCCGTTGCTAGCTCTCGTCGGTTCCGGTTCCGGTTCTGTTTTTGTTTTTGTGTTTTTTGCTTCTTTTGATTTCTGCTCTGGATTATACTTCTTTTGCTTGCTTGGACGAGTTGAGGTCTTTGATTGTGGATTCCGTTTGGATTCCGAGAAATTGGAGGAAAATCGTGGCTTAATTTTGGAGGAATTTAAACTTCTGTTGCTTTGGTCTGCTTTATTTTTACGCTGGACAAACAGATGAGCGGAATTCACCTGAATTTATATGGTACGACTACGCCACATTAGTATGTAAAACACAACACAACACATGACAACAAATCAATTTTTGTGTTATAGAGCATTTTATCTGTACATTTTTTGTATTATGGAAGATTTCAGAGTTAAGAGAGTTCTTAATCAAATTTTCTGGATGAGAAACTTTTGGACAATGGACAATCAGTTATTGTTTTGGTTAATCTTCTTGAATTATTTCTTCTTCAAGATGAAGTTTCATGTTATATTCACTGATCTAGTAGTTTAGATCTTAGGAAGTCTCCTTTTACGCAATTTAACATCCTGCTGTTTGTTAGAAACTTGAGCCTTGGTTTTAGTGGAAGATCACTGCTGGTTTTGAAACCCTAGGAATGATTCTATCATGTTGCAGGAAGAGCACTACGTTTCGAAGTTGCATGCCTCGTGGCCTCAAGTCTCTTGCGTCTCTGGATTTCCAGCCAGGGGAACCAGAGCAGTAATTGTTAGCTACAGAGATTCCGCAGCGGAAGTAGGCTACTCTGTGTTCTTTGGTTTTTGGTTTTGCATTTCAGGTCTTAAAGTAATCTACACTCTTTTTTTTTTCCGTCTTTTGTGCAGATACAAATTTGCTTTGTGAATTTCAACACTTTGCGAAACAGAGGAATTTATAAGCACTTTGAAGGTGACTCCATTATCCCTGCAGTTGTAGCTTGGGAGGCTGTAGTATAAAATTTAGTAGTGAATAGCATGCCTATTGTTTGGCATTGTTTCCTAAAGCTTTAGGTCTCACAAAGGCTGTGTTTCATTTGTTTTTTTTTTTTTTTTTCATTTTTTCCAGGGCATTTTGAAGAGCGAAACTGAAACTGAACCTCTTAATAGTGGGTTTGGATCTGCAATTTCATCACAGTCTGAGTTCATGTCTTCTAATAGAACCTTCTGCCGGAAAAAACAACCTGCTGTGGTTAAATGTAACTCATTCCTTCTCTTTCAAGGAGATATAAACTGTCAAGAAACATTTTGGAGCAATATCCTGATAGAGTCTCTGTGTTTGCAGAGCTTTTCAGGACTCCAGTTTCTTGACTTCTGCTCCTGTTCTGGATTATACTCCTAAGTTGCCATCAATCTCAAACAACAAAGCAGAGAAACAGATGTTTATCCAGGAAACCGTATCAATTCACAAGTTTGAAAGCAACTTTGAGGCTTTTCCACCCAGCTTCACTTCATTGCTGACTGAATATTGCCCGATTGATGAACAAGGTAATCAAACTTTGTCGAATACAAACCAGAAAATGTTTTATGATCCCGCATGATGATTTATTCTCTTTTAATAAATGATGCTACATGCAGCAGCAGATCTGACTAATTGCGACGATGTCCATCCCAAATCACAAATTGTGGTATCTTTTTCTTGTTTTTTCTTTTTTTTTTGGTTGGGGTGGGGGGGGGGGGGTGGGGTTGGGGGTTGTGGTGTTTTATGGCATGAATGATCAGGGCGATCAGAATTTATTGCCTTTGGTGCCTGTCCTTATGCTACTTTCTTAAAGATGTACGTACGATACCATGCACATCTGTAGATTTAGTAACACTAAGTTTCAATATATTGCAGAAATTCATTGAATATTCTTCCTTCCAAGGTACTTCTTATACTGTGAACCAATGTTTGATTTGCTTCTTTTTTTATTTGGCTCGTTTAAAGTACAACAACACTTTCTAATTGTTGTGATTGATGTGTTATGTGTGGTGCTTCTTTTTGATCTTTTCTCTGGGAAAAGGGCAATTAGCAAACTGTGAAACTATTTTGTGCAATCTATCAGTGACCAAAGATAGTATTATTCGAAAGCATTTCTATTTGAATCTCATATAGATTTAGTTGTTTCTGATATCTGAATGCTAATTAATAACCGTTGTTGTCGTTGAAACTTCGTTTCAGTCCTACTATTTTAAACTTGTGTTTTCTGTTGTTGTCAGATATGTTAATCAAAGTGGAGAAAGCTATCAATGAAATGGGAGGTGATCTAGCGCTGTAATTGTCGGCTACCCTGCATATTAACCGCAAGCATTTAAGCATCTATTTTCAGCTTTTTCAGCTTTTTCAGTTATATGCTGGCATTTGAAATTCATCTTGTCTTTTTTTTTTCAATCTAACTGTACATTACTCAAGTTTCTGGTGTTGGGAACTTGCATTAGCTAAATGACGTCTTACCAATATACATATATATATATATGTATATATATCTCTGTCGAACTTGGTTCTCCGACCAATGTTTCTTTGATCAGAGATAATTGTCTGTTTACAGAAATTAAAACTAAAACCAATCAAATAAATGAGGTATTAGACATACTAATAGATTGACGGCAACCTGGCGTGGCGGTGCAACCCAGGGGGTTTTCACAAGATACCCTTAGTTAAACATCCGACAGTTGCTTCTTATCTCGCCTTTCTTTCCAGTAAGGACGTCCAACTTTCCCATTTTAATCATGGCTTGGACAAACATCCGACTCCATTCTCCCGGATTAAAAGCCATGTAACGCACAATCTGCCCTGTCCTCCAATCAGAAGCCAATACCTGATCTGACTGGAGCAATCCTCTCCCTCTCAACAGGTTTATGTAGTATATATTGTCTAGCGTGAACGGTGAGATAGGATCAAACTTCACCATTGCCTCATCTCTCTCTTTAGTGGTCCCTAAATTTGGCGACGGGCACTTTGTTTTCAGATAAGCAGCATAAGATGGGTTCATGGGGGGGGCACTTGTGTCAGTTAAATTGAGATATAGTCTGTAATCGAACATTTTGCAGTGTATTTCGCCGATCGAGTGTGCACCAGCCAAGACAACCATATCTTCTATGGTAAAGCCTTTGCTGTTGTAGATTTTTATCATGGCATCAACAGACATTGTGGGAAAAGGGATATTTCCAACGACATCAGAAGCACGGGAAGAGAAGCTGTCGTGTCGACCAGCTTGGACGTGATAGTAGGGAAGACCAGAGAGGACAACAGCTTCTCTACTGGCATATGCCAATATGTCTGCACAAGACACCGTCTGCGGGCATTTCTGCTCTATTTCAGCCTTGATGACATCAATGACATCAAAACCTTGAAGGCTTTTGCCATTGGCTGGTGAACTCTTCTCAACATACTCACCAGTGGGTGTGGAATCCAACAGAATAGACGCATCACAACCCTACAAAAGTTTCCATACGTTAATGACCACAAACTTTTGAAGTAGCTAGAAATAAAGAGAATAATAGAATTAAAAAAATATGGCATAGTCTTCTCATTGAATAAACTAGGTATTTATGATGTTGCAAAATACAATTCAAATATTGAAAGAGGAATCTTGCTCATGGGAAGCTTATCAAGATAACAATAAAGAAAAGGAAATCTAAAAACCTAATATTTACAAAATTTAAATAATATGATATTTTTATTAATATCTTTCTTAAGAAATAGGTGATGCATTGACAACTTACCTTGACGAAACAATCATGGAAGAAGAGCCTAATGAGACGACCTGCAACGTTTGGATCGTTCACGAAGGCTCTGGCTACGGCCCTAGCTATAATAAACTCAATATCGGGGCACTTATTTCTGTAGTATTTGACATGCAAATGCTGGCCACCACCTGCGAAAGCCCCTAAAGGAAGGACGATCATTGAGAAGGTGAAGATTATCATTAGAACTACATTGAAGTTTTTCATCCTCTCGTTCAAAGATTTGTCAAGGTGAATGGCAATGGCAAAAAGCAGACAAGACATAGGGTTTGCCTTCTAAACATCCTCCATTAACCGTGTCTGACTTCATTCTTTTTCCTCCTATTTTTTTGGCAATGCTGCCTCGAGGGTAAGACCAGAAAGGCTGCCTAAGGTCCCCCTTAAGTCAAGGGCACTTATTATTAGGATGATTTGTTAATTACTTCTACACCTCAAGATTCCTTTGTTAAAAATTATTAACTAATTGCCTCTACACCTCAAATTATTGGATGTCCCGTCTCAAACTATTGAACATATTAATTAGTTTTTTCTAAAAAAAAAAGGCAAATCCTGTCACTTATGTCTTAATTTGTTTCTGTAAAACACATAGAACAAAAATTGGTAGTAAAAAATGTTTGGTTGAAAAACAAGAACAATTTTAATTTTTTAAAAAGAAACACATAATATTGTTGTAACTACCGAACGTATGCAATTCATTTTTATTCTAACGGGGAAAAAACTTTATTTTAACCTCATCCTTGATCACGCTCTATTTCTTAAAAAAAGTGTTCTTTTGAAGAGTTTGAAAAATGAAAAAAAAAAACATATTACTTCCAATCCCGTTCTTTTAATTTTCCCTTCACTATTACATTAGCCCATTATATTCATGATTGTCATTATTTACAAGAATTTTTATTGTGTTAGGTTTTTTGTTACTTACATTTTAAGTAACAAGTTGTCTTATAGCACATAAATATGGTACGAGGAACTTGAGAAAAAATAAACATGGTAAAAAATAATTAAATCACTAAAAAATGACGTTTATATGTTTTTAAAATTTGATAGAGGGGATGCAAGTACAAATAATTAATTGTCCCACATGGCATAAACCAAACACGAATGAGTTATATGTCCATATGTCTGTTTAGTTTGAATGAAATTTTCTTAAAAAAAGAAAAAGAAAAAGAAAAGAGTACATAATTAACATTTTTTTAAAAAAATCAAGATTGCAATATTAAAAGGCAAATGTAATTATTGAAAAGTGCTATTTATAATTTTGCCTAAGGCCTCCAATAATGTTGACTAGGCTATGTTTTAAATGATAATTAATAGATGATGTTAGATTAATCGATTAATTGTTGAAATAGCCTTCGTCAGCTTAAAAAAAATGTGGGTGTCAACCTCGGATTCTATTGGGGTTATTGTTCTCGAAGCCACACAGCCTTTGTTATCAGCTTTCCTCCTCTCAGAAGAAGAGATGCATACAAATGAGAATGCTTTGAGGTTGTGGAATTCATTTCACAAGAAAGAAAATATTGGGATATGTGTAGAAGATAAAAGGAGACGTGATGCATAGGTTCTTGTTTTGGTTGGTACTTTTAGCTAAATATTAGACTGGCTAATTTTGTAGTGTACTTTTTATTACAAGAACACTTCACAAGTATGGTTGTCTCTTTGCGAATAGGTTCGAATAAAAAAAAAATTATTCAAACCAATTTTTTTTATAGTATTTTCTCTCACCAATTTTGAATTGTTATAGTGTTATGTTCCTAAAAGTACTATTAAATCACACCTTACTATTGGGCACTCCACCTTATGGTACGCCTTTTAATTTTTACCAAAAGAATAGAAAAAGCATTACTGTTTGCTAAATAAGGCCACTGGGAGAGGAAAACATTCAAGTAGGTTACATACTAGTTTTGAAGTCCAGTTATTCATCCGTATCACTTTGATTAAAAAAAAGCTTAAATTTTTTCAAATTATTCATTTCAATCTCAACTCTTGTATTTCTGTAATTCACCCTGGAAAACAATGTACTAGGCCTCACAAACGGATGGTTTGGTCTTAAAAGGGACTAATATCATCTCCAATTTTGAATTGTACTCAGTAAATGGTCCAAATTCTCACAAAAGTGGAAGAGCCCCAAAAGCTAGCCGGCTTTTCCCAAAAGGCACAATCTTTTCTTCTTGTCCAAGTTCTAAATCCTAAAATATGGTTTCTCATAGCCAGCAAAGAATATCGAAAAGTACAACAAGGAAGCAGCTAGCACTTGTTTTTGACTTCCATTATTCAAGTTTTTTAAATTTTCAAATCATTTTCATCTGCTCTTTGTTTTACTTTCTGCTGACTATTCATAGGCAGCTAATAGTAGTGTAAATTTCAGTACATAATTAAGATTTGCTCATAATTGGACAGACATAAAATAACATAAACAATAAAAATATATATAGATACTATTTAGTCAAATAACAACATATTGTGGATGCTATAATCTTTTCTACCAAGGAGAGAGCAACATCCACCTTGTCCATGGACTCAGAATGAATATAGGATAGATCAATTTAGCCCTTCACATGCTGGCAATGACATTGTTTTTTTTTTTAATGGTTAATGTTTGACTTAACAGCTATATCCTAGACCAGAAAGGTTATATATCCTGTTAAATCCAAAGAGAGACACAGTTCTGAAAGAAACTAGGAATAGCCAACCATGCTTTGCTAGCGGCAAAAGCAAGGCCCTTTAATATTATAATGTTTTTTTTTTTGGTAGAAATAAATATTGTAATATTTAGTCCTGGATTGGTCAGAATAATTAAGGGCGGCTTATAAGAATACATTATTTGCCAAAGTGAATAAAACTAGCAAGCACTTATGTCCCATGAAACTGGCCATAAAAAAGACGTCAAAATTAGGCAAATATTGTGTACAACATAATCTTTTGTTCTTTTGTCCCCCTCAAAATTCACATGCAGAAGGTAAAAACTTGAGTTCTGTTGGATTGAGATTGTAAAATTTGATAGACATTTTCTGAATCAGACTGCACAAAGGGCAAATTTCGACCTATTTAGGGCCAATTATATTGTTAAGTCTTAACTAGATTATGCATTTGACCATTCTTGACACCATGAAAAGCCCACTTGAACAACTGAAAGATGAAATAGGTTTTTTGTTAAGGATGAGTGAAATTGTAATTATAGATAACATATTGAATATATGAAATCTATCTGGACATAGATAGATATATTTTATATAATTAAATAAGACCTTGTTACTCTCTTTGTCCAATACTATAGGCTTGTCTAGGCATTTCCCTATATAAAATATGAACTCAGACCAATTAACTGCCTTTTATTTGTCTTTAGAAACAAACAAAACTAGTGATGACAAAGAGAACAAAGAATGGTTTGTAACTCAAAGCATTTCATTACTTCTTTATGTACTTTGCAGAGAAAATTCATATGCCCACAACCATGGCATATCATCATTTTCTTCCCCATCTTCTCCTCTTTCTCCTGACAACACTATCTTCTGGAGTTTTTTCATACCATGTTTCAATCAAAAGCTCCGTTATGCACCCTTTTACTGCTCTGAACAACTCAAAACATGTAATGCTTCATTGTACCACACCAATGATGGTTTCACAAAAGAACAAGTTGCTTCTTATTACTCGGTCAATATATCCCAAATTAGGTCTGTAATGCATAAAAACAAGGAAGATTTCCTCATAACTGTACCTTGTTCTTGCTCCTTCCTGCATAATATCACCGGATATTTCTACGACGTACCATACTTGGGGAAGCCAAAAGACACGTTTCTGGACGGTTCGGCCAAGTATTTTAATGGGCAAGCTTGGAATTTTGCAGAGGATCTGCAGGACTTTCAAGTGGGTCCAAACTTTACCATGCACCTTCTTTGTGAGTGTTCAGAAAGTGACTCCCAAATTATGGTGACCTACACAGTTCAGGACCATGACACACTTTCAGACATTGCAATTCTCTTGTCAGCCAGATTGAAAAACGTGGTGAGATTGAATGGAAATCTGGCTGACAATTCGGCATACATTGAGCCAGGCTGGGTGTTGTTTGTGCCTATGGAGAAGAATGGAATTTCATCATCAAATAGTGGCGAGCTTTTCTTGAGAAATGTATACTCACAAGCTTAAATGAAATAATAGTCTTATAATGAAATAAACAAATATCTATTATGTGTAGCGAACAATTCACTATAGGGATTAATTATGTTGACTGTTTTTTTTCCTGTTGTTTCTTCTGTTTTTACCATAAGGTAAGAAACGCAAGTGGGAAATTGTTCTTGGGATATTGACAAGCTTTACGGTTCTTTCAACTAGCACGTTGATGATCGTCATCCTTTTCAGAAGGAAAAGATCCAAGCAACAGAAAGAGGAAGATCCAAAAGCCATGTCCAAGGTTCTGAGTGCTAACA
>CAMOHE010053225.1:0-27771 GCA_946598075.1 Artocarpus hirsutus | reverse complement strand
TAGTGAATAATAAGAAAAAGAAGAGCATTGATGGAGTCCACAAACGTTAATCTATTGGTAAGATGTGGACCCATAAATAGCTCTTTACAAGGAGTAGTTAGTGAAGCACAAAATTATGCTAAGTTTGAAATTTAAATTAAATTGACTTTCATATAGTCAATTTAATTTACAAAACTTTTACAAATTACAACTATTGTTTTTAAAATGAAATTTGAAGTTTACAGTATGAGAATTTTTAATAAAAAGTATATGTTATAAATTTTAAAATTTTAAAAGTTAAAATAAATAAATAAATAAAATAGTTATATTTAGCAAAGTTTTAAATGCACAATATCTTTTTTAGAATTCATATACATATATACATATATGTATATAGTTGTGAAAATAATTAATCATCGATTTTAAAGACAAATGTATCAAAGTTTATTGTTTCAAAATTAAATCACAAAATCTATATAGCATGGATAAAATTATGAAAATGATTTTTTATGTCAAAATAAATATTACAGTAACGCAATAGTACAACAAGAGAATTATAAATTTATGTAATTATTTTCAGAGTGCAAATAAATCACAGTTTTTAAAAGTACAGTTATGTCCACAAAAATTTAAAAGTTACAGATCAAATTTGATCTACCCGATACTGCACGGTTTAGACTATATGGACCACAAGTTGTCTATAAATACAAAAAAAAAATCAGACCAACCAATCAGATCAGCTCGCTTTCTCGCTCTACTATCTCTCTCCCCTCAAACACGGTCCAAAATCTGACCTCCATTTTTGACACCACCCATACCATTGGAAAGCTCTCGTCGAGCTGGTTCCAATAGTGTGTCGTGCCACCCAAAACGTCACTGGAGGAAGCCACACACGCCGGTTGAAGCTGTCGAAAAGCACAATCTTTTCGACGTGATTCCTCCTCCGTCCGAGCTTCGATCGACACGATCTTGGTGTCAACGGACTCAGAACAAAGAGACGAAGAGAATGGCACTGATATTACAGCTCAATTTTGGCCAGAGGAGCTTCGTCAAAGCAGCCCCCTTTCCACCGCCATGTCGACCCACCATCTCGCCATTGCCGGTGACGGTGATCAACACCGCCCGTGACGTTGGACATAGAGGGCGACAGGGAGTGAGAACCCCCGCCCAATTGCACCCTCGCTTGGCCGTACGTTGGAGTGCCATAGCCGCCGCCATGGAGCCACCGTGGGATGGTGATTTTGGCCATTCCACCGCCGTTGAGTTAAATTGGAGGCTGGGTTATGGTCAAAAAGGGACGGGGAAGCTTTTCCCTTGCCCAATTTCATGCGTCACCCACGGGAAGATGGAGAACGACCCCTGCTGTCTACCGTCGCCGTGCGAGCTTCGTAGCCACCATGCCACGCCGTGTTGAGCCCCACCATTAGAGGGGAAATGCTCAGACGTCGTGGGGAACAAAACCCCCAAGCCAATTTGGCCGAGCCATCGCTGGAGATAGGAGATCGGAATCTCCAATTTTACCGCCAATGTCAAGCTTCAATTGGCTATGTTAGAGGCTGAATTAGACAAAATTGACACCGCCATTGAACTCAGAAGGGTCAAATTAGTGGGGGTAGGCCAGAGCTCAGCCATCAACGAAGACCACTTGCCACCGGTCAACGCCGCTCAAAGGCGGTCAATGGCCGGTCAATGGCGGTCAATGGCCGGTCAACCGCCACTTTGGATTTTTGTGATCCGGACCTCCGATCGATGATCTGAGACTGTCTCTTGACTTGTTTTAACACTCTAAACGCGATGGTGACCTCCGTTCGAGCAAATTCCACTCCGATGAAAAGCGTTCGGTACCGACTATAAGCAGATCGAGGCGACCCAGACTGTAGTAACGGAGTCCAAAATGATGTTTTCAGCAATAATAAATCTCCATGGAGCATTCTTAGCCATCCACAGCCGCTTAAGGAGCACTACTGAGGATGCTGTATAGACTGCAGATACAACGAGATGCAACTAGACCCGCTCAGCTCGGAGTCCAAGTAAGTAGGAATATCGCCTATAGTATGAATAGTTTAAAAATAAATTAATTTTAAATATTTTCATAAAATTTATAAAAATACATGATCAGTGATTTATTACACTGTTATATGTTATGATGTGATATGTTATGTTATGAAATGATGTGAAATGACATGATGATGATGGGATGAATAATGTGTGATGCATGCAATATTTAAATTATTTTGTTTGATCACCTTCAGGTCAAGTATGATTATGATTTAAGATTCAAGAATTATAAGATTGTGATGTCATGTAGTGATAAGTCATACTGCATAACACACAATAATGCAAGTGAAACTTATATGACAAGTTAAGGGTGTCGTACCAACCTCCCAACCCACGGCGAGGTTCCATGTTAAAAAAATGAATAATCTTGGTGTCATTGGGACCTCGCAAACCCTAACTTCCCAAGACTCACGCGCAATTGGTACGATCACCAGGCCCAAAGTAAGAAGATAAGATAAAGCTTAAATAATTAAGCATAATTTAAGTTGATAAGCAAACATAAAATGCTCATGCATATTTTTATAAAAATGGTTTTTATTTATGTTTTGCTAGACTAATTTCCAACTTACTGAGCGAAAGCTCATTTAAGAATGTTCATGCTGTAGGTAAGAAAATCTGTCAGCGGCACTTGATGGGCAGTGGTGAGCAGCGGACGAATGGTGAAGATGGGAATAGATATCGCTCACGTAAAGTAATATTTTCGCATTATTATTCTACGAATTCATGCATGTTTTATTTTAGGAAATTTCGTATGTTTACACCTTACAAAAATATGTGTACATAAATAAGTAATAATTTACGTATTTATGCTTTAAAAACCGGGCTTGTAATTACACAATCTTGGTTTAGAAAATTTTAAAGTTTAAGAATGTTGCAATAGACAATGCAACAAATACACGAACTATTTAAATAAGAAAATTATAAATTTATTTAGGATTAAAAACGATTATTATAGTTTTACGTTATGTTAAGAAATGAATTTTATAGATTTGTTTCTATGAAATTACTATGAAAGTTTAAAGTAAAAGCTTTAAGAAATTAGTATCTTAAACTTAAAAGTTTAAGTTATAAGAAATTATGTTGTGATTAGTTTAAGAAGGTTAGATGCAACAAATGTGCGAATTTTTTAAGTGAGAATATTATATGATCATTTATAATAAGAAAATGATTATATAAGTTTTATGCCAAAATAAGCAACGGTTTTATGAATACGTTTTTAGGAATGTACTATCAGGAAAGTTTAGATGAATATGCTTCAAGAATTATTATTAATATGCTTCAAGAATTATTATTAATATGACGATTTAAATAAATGTGTTTCAAGTAATTATTATTATGATAAGTTTTGAAAAGATTAATTTTTAAGATATCAATATGTTATGTTTAAGATGTCAAATTATAAGTAAAATATATGAATGATTTTAAGAAAGTTTTAAAGAGCATTTAAATGAGATTTTATTTTAATATTTAATTTAAATTTTTTTTTAAAATAGTTTTATTTAAATTAAGAAATGTCCTTAAAGTAATAGTTACTAAATAATTATCCTTATATTTAAAAGGAAAAGTTTAAGTAAATTACTACGGTTATGTTTCAAGAAATTATTGTTGTGAGTTATGTAAAGGACCATGCTTTTGGAAATTATAGTTATGTTAAAACATAATAATTATTATTACGTTCTTATCACGTTTGAAAAATTATGTATTATGTTTGGTTTACGCAATTAAATGTTGAGAAATAATTATTATATCTTTTAAAGTTACACGTTGAGAATTCTTTATCTTCAAGAATTCATTTGTTATTAAGTTTTAGAAAAACAGTTATTATTCCTTCTAAGGTTTTATGCCAAGGATTCGATAGCAAGAATCCATTTAAAAAAAATTATTCCAAAATTTTTGTACTCTATTCTTAAGTATGTTAAAGTTTACGACCATGTTTAAGTCAAGTGACGGCCACGTAGGTAGGATCGTTACAAAATTGATGTAAAATAATAATTTCGGATTATGATTTTTTTGTAAGGACCACCTTTGCACCTTTAATTTTCAAACTAATAGAAGTGTCAAAGTAAAATTCAAACACATATGCCTATTCTTATGAATTCTGCTCAATTTTTTTTTTCGCGCTTAGTCAGCCCTTTTGAGTAAAATTTGGGAAGTTCTAAATGAGTTTGTAACGATCAAATTCAAGTTTACTACTGATTTATTCCCATGTCATTTGGTCGGTGCTTGATTTTTAGATATTTTTGACTCTTCTTAAAAGACGGATGAATTAAGTACATGAGCCCCCTCAACATTATTTTTTATTTTTTTTTTTTTTTTACATATATGTTTCCTCGTTTTGATTATTTTTCTATTTTTTTTATTTTTAGAAACTATAAAAGTATTTTTTTGAATTTCAAAAATTTGCTTCAATTATAGCCTTTGTAATTCGAATGAAAAAACATGAAGATAAGATAAAAATACCGTGTCACGACCTTTCATGATAAATATTAAAATAAGGATAAATTACTACATTAGTTCTTAACCTTTTAAGAAAGTATGATTTCAGTCACCAAATTTTTATTTTGATTTATCAGACCTCATCTTTTTATTTTAGTTGCCGACCTTTCATGAGAAAAATTAAAATAAAGATAAATTATTACGTTAGTTCTTAACCTTTCAGGAAAGTATGATTTCAGTCACCAAATTTTTATTTTGATTTATCAGTCCTTATCTTTTTATTTTAGTTGCTGGGGAACAAATTTAATGGCTAAACTGTTAATTTTAGGGACTAGTTTGTCACCTTTTTGATAACTTTAGTGACCAATTTGTCAACTTTTTGATAATTTTAGGGATTAATTTGTCACCTTTTTTAGTCTAAAATTAATTGTTTAACCGTTAAATTAGTTTCTCAACAACTAAAATCAAAGGCTAAGGACTGATAAATCAAAAATAAAAAGTTGAGGACCAAATGTTCACTCACTAAAGTTTAAAGACAACTAGAGTAATTCACCCTTAAAATAAAATTACCCAAATGATTCTAAACTATCGAAAAATAAAGCATTTATATTTAACCTAACAAGACAAGGCCCAAGCCTCTCAGAGAAGGTTGGCCTACCAAGTGGGACCCACATTCTAGCTAAAAAGAGTTTTTCATGAAAAAGGTGACATTATGTATGAATTCTTTTTATTATTACTAGTCAAGGTATGCGATGCACGTAACACGTAATAAGTTATGATTGAAGTTCTTGTAACGTAGACAATGAGTAAAAAGAACCAATACCTAATAAAAAAAACTTCGGAAATTTCATAAAGAAAAAAGGTTATTTGTACATATAAAAAAATGCATTTGTTTTATTTTAACATAGGCATTTACATTTTTAGGTTTCACTCCTTGAGATTCATTAAATACACTAGATTTAATAGGAGGAAAATATAAGAGATTATGATCTTATCAAGGGTAAATAGATAAAAGAAACAAATAGATAGAAATATTTACTTTAAAAAAGAAAAAAGTTAATTTTATACGTTGACTTTACATGCAATATACAATAAAAGATTTGAAAATTACGTATTGGCCTAAAAATTCTTTAGATTGCTCAATTTTCAAACTAATAGAAGTTTATTAACAAAGTTGAAAATTGATGTAAAACAATTATTTAGGATCATGATTTTTGTGTAGGGACCACCTTCAGACCTTTAATTGTCGAACTAATAGATGTGTCAAAGTAAAATTCAAACACGTATGCCTATTCTTGTGAATTCTGCGCAATTTTTTGTTCGGCGCTTAGGCAGCCCTTTTGAGTAAACTTCAGGAAGTTCTAATTGAGTTTGTAACGATCAAATTCAAGTAAAGTACTCATACATTACCAAGTCGTTTTGCTGGCGCTTGATTTTTAAATATTTTACACTCTTCTTCAAGGACGGATGAATTAAGTAGTTGAACCCCTCGACATTATTATTTTTTTTTTTTTACGTACATGTCTCCTCGTTTTCTTTTTTTTTTTTATTTCTCTTTTTATTCTAAAAAACTACAAAGGTATTTTTTTAATTTAAAAAATTTGCTTCAATTATATCCCTTGTAGATTTTCCAACTGAAAAAACATGAACATAAGATAAAAATATCCTTAATTAAACTTAATTTATTTATGAAACATATGTTTCTTCTTGAGAAAAATTTTTAAAAATATTTTTAAATTTAAAAAGTTATAAAATTCTAAACTTTTTTTTTAATTTAATGTTTTGTTTCAGGATTTGTTTTTGTTTTTAATATATGAAATTTTTTCAAAACTATTTAAGGGTAATCATATTGTTTTGCCTATTTTTTTCTATTCATAGGTATAAAATTAAAATAAGTTTTTAAAATTTAAAAGCTACCTAGTTTCTAAGAACTTGGGACAAATTGAGAAATATTTAAAACTAGGAAGTATAATTGTGTTATTATAGACCCAAAACAATAAAATTTAAGAAATTTACTTCTTGACAAAACCCAGAAGTGTCCCATATTAATCTAATCCATAAAGAGCCTTAATCATTAGAGAAAATGAAAAGAATAGAATAGAAAAGAAAAGAAAAAAGAGAATTAAACTAAGGGTGCCTAATTCGTCCACGGTAGAGTGTAGACCAAATCCATTTCTTCTTCTATGTTATTCTTTTTTTTTTAAATACTTATAATATAAGAGCTTTTATTAATCAAAACCAAGAGAAAACATAATAAGAAAAAAAAATAAAAACAAAAAGGTATGTCATGGTTCCATCGTAACTATCTATTATCTTTTCTTTTGACAAATTACATCATATACCAATAAACTGTAACGACCCGAAATTTTAATGCACTGAAAATGCATTAAATTAAGAATAATACTGAGATGAAAAACTTGATTTGAGGGAAAATACGGTATAATAACATAGAAATTATACGGTATTGAAATAATACAGTGTAAGGAAAATACACTGATGAAATCATGCAGTATGAAAATTACACTGTAAAAGTAATGCACTGTAAGAATTAAACTGCTGTAAAGTCACACAGTATAAAATTGGACTATGTAAAAAGTATTTTCCACACTTTTTTATATAAAAGCAAAAAGAGAAAAAAAAAGAAAAAAAAAGGGAAATTCGGATGTTTATCACACTTTCTCTCTCTTCACTTTCTCTCTCTACACTTTCTCTCTCCTCAAAAGTGAGTTTGAGATTTTGAGCTCCGTTTTCGACACTTCCCACACCGTTGGAAAGATCTCGACGAGCTGAGCTCAACGGTGTGTTGAGCAGCCCAAAAGGCCGCTGGAGGAAGGCTCACTCGCCGCCCAAAGTGGCGGTGAAACCCATTTTTTCTGAGCTGATTTCTCCTCTGTCCGACCACCAATCGAGGTGATTTTGGTCTCTATGAACTCAGGGTGATGAGAGGAGCAGGATGGTACCCATTTTTCAGCTCAATTTCAGCTGAAAGGGCTTCGACGGAGCCCGCCCTAACTCCGCCGTGGCACCACCATGGGAACCGCCATTTCCAACGACGGGGAGGCACACCGCCTGTGCCAAAATGGCCAGAGGTGGACGGCAAGTGAAACCCCCAAGCCAATTGCACGCTTCAACGTCGGCCGGTCGGAGAACCACCAACGCCCGCCACCGCCGCTGTGGATAGGTTCGGGTTTGCTATTCCAGGCCAAATTGAGCCCAATTGAGGGCACGAACACCCTTAGAGGGTTGAGAGGAGGAGATTTGACTCCTCAATTGCAGGCAACTGCTGCAGGAGGCCGGAGAACGAGCTCCGCCTAGGCGCGCCGCCGTGAGGTACGTCGGGCCACCGTTCCACGCCAAGTCGAGCAACCCCACTATGGGGGAATTGCTCAGAGGGTCACGGGGAATGTTTCCCCTAACCTAATTTCACGGTAGTATCGCCAGAAAACACAGACCGGTGTGGTGTTTTCCCACCGTCGATGGCAGCCTCGATTTTCGTGGTTAGAAGCTGAATTTCATGAAATTGACCCCACCAATGGACTCAAGAGGGTCGATTTAGGGGGGGTAGGCTCAAGCCCAGCTGCCAACGGAGCCACGTGACGGCGGTCAACCGTCGGTCAACTGCGATCGACAGCGACCAACTGCCGATCAAAGGTCAAATTGGGATTTTGCGATCCGGACCTCCGATCGATGATCTGAGACCACCTCCCAACTCGTTTCGACGCTCTGAACGCAACGATGACCTCTGTTTGAGCTAATTCCACTCTGGTGAAAATCATCCGATACCAACTGCATGCGAATCGAGGCGATTCAAACAGCATTATCGGAGTCCAGAATGATATGTTAAAGAATATATAATCTCCAAGAAGCACTCCTAGCCATTTATGACAGCTCGAGGAGCACTGCAGAGGATGCTTCACATACTGTGGATACAGCGAGGTACAACTGGACCGCGTAGCTCGAAGTTCAAATAAGTAGCAATCTCACTTACAGTATATACTGCATTAAAATGCGTTAGACTATAATTAGTAAATGTGTTAGACTAAAATTACCAAGTATTACATACGAACAAATTAAGTGTTATATGAATGCAAAAATAGTTACATTCGTAAACAAAAAAAGTTACAAGCGTTAGACTAGTTTGCCGTCGGACTAAAGACCAATCTTGGTTCCTGTCATGTGAATTAACAGTGAATGTTCGACTGCATTGGAGCATGTAGAGAAGCATACTAATAGTGTTATATTTTTTTTAAAACAATGTCTTCTTAATCAATTGCATCCCGTCATATTCATGTTTTAAATTACTTTATTTTATTCCTAAATGGATTTATTGTAGTGATGCGCGCAGGCAGCAGAACAATGATAATAGTATATTGCAAGTTCTATCTGGTTAATGACAACATGCAATGCGACTTGGCAATAAAAAGTAAAGTTCCTAAATGAAAAATGGGACAGCGCAAACAAATATATAAACAGTAATAATCGTCAACTCTCTGGTTAAGAAACGCTTTGAAATGGTTTTAAAGACAAAGGTTGAGCGAGGTCTCAACTAGAATGGCGACAAAGGTCACAATAGTTTTAAATGTTAAAAAAAAATTTTGTAATTTAGTACTTTCTTACTAAGTCAGTAAGATTACTGTTTTATTAACGATGTTTAAAGAAAGTTAAGTGACGCCCGAAAAGACGGGTCATCACATAGACAATCACAAAAGACAAAGAAAGGGGAAAAAAAAAGGTTTCATTAATCAATAAGTATTATAGAAGCGTATGTATTTTTGGCTCTTGTTTTGTAACACCCCAAAGTTAATTAGATGTCATTAGAATGTAAAATGGTAGATTAGTGTGCCACAATGATTATTTCAAACTTAATTTGATCATTTCGTGGAATTTCTAAATTTGTGTTGTTTTGTTGTTTTAATAATTTTAATTACTCTTAATTAATTTTAATTGTTATTTTAAATTTTAATAAAATAATTTGTTAAATACCGAGTAGCTTTAATTTGGAAACAGTGTGTTGTTGCACACGGTTTTATGCAACTAATTTTCTCTCTCTTCCTCTATTTATTTCACTCACTCTCTCTTTCACTCATTCATTATCTCTTCTCTCTCTCTCGCCCATGTCTCTCTCTTTCTCTTTCTCACGGTTTCACTCTCTCTCTCTCATTCTCTCTCAAAAATTTTTGAAACAAAATTTGATTTCAAGCTTCAGGATTGTGGATTGAAGGCTCGGGAACGCGATTAAGCAACCACAAACTCGATTCAAGGCTTTGATTCAAGGTTAGTTTTAAAATTTCTAAACTTTTTAAATTTTTCAAATTTTCTTGGATTTTAAAATCTAAGCATTTCTACGCTTAGAAAACCTTCAATCTAGGTTAGATGAACTTAGATTAGCTTGAATGTAAACTTTGTTTCATTAAAAAAGGATTTGAATCAAGATTTTTCACTTTTCTCAAATTTTTCTCATTTTTAGATTTTTCAAAAAAATTTTGTTCAAAACTTGTTTTAATGCATTGAAAAGTAATCTACTATGTTTTTCTATCAATTATGAGTATTACCCATGCCTGTGAATTGAGAAAACAGGTTGGAATTGAATATTTGGGCTCAAGGAGGCCGAAATCCGTGCTTGAAAAATTCTAGAATTTTTCCAGATCGGTAGGCCGGATTCAAGTGTTCGGTAGGCCGGATTCATCCGACTGGCAAGCTGAACCTGAAAAAGTTCGACCGACCGGACTTGGACCTCCAGTAGGCCGAACTGCATAATTCGGCCAGCCGAACTAGGGTGACCGGCAGGCCGACCGGGCATGGTAAAATTTTGTTATTTTTCACCCGTTTTTACTGTTTTAAACCTCGATTGAAATTTCAACTTTATAAAATGATTTTATAAACCTAAATGGCACACTAGGACACCATGAGATGATTTAATAACCTAGGATATCTTGGACTAGATACTAATAGACCTAGTTTGTATTTAAGGTTGTGCGTGGATCCGCGGAGCTAAGGTATAGCGAACTTGGATTACGGTGTAGGACACCGGCATGAGTATTGAGGTAGGACTTCTACACCTTTTCCTTGGTAACCTAATTTTAAAATGATTTGGCTAAAAAGAGATTTTTATTAAAATGTTTTCAATAATTGATTGAAAGAGGATTTTAATGTCTTTAGAAACAGTAGACTTGAGGTGGTTTTCATAATAAACCTTATAGTGAATGTGAATGATCATATTTGGTAAAAGAGATTTTAATAATCATGAAAAGATATATATATATATATATATATATATATATATTAGGGCATGATGCCATATCAGAGATCGGGTCGTGTAGTATGCGACCTTAGGGGCAGGTCCCGAAACTCAACTGGGTCACTTCGGTGGTGAATATTATGGTTTTCCCAGGAAAAGAAAATGTTATTTTTTCTAGTCGACCTGAAAAATTATTTTGGTAAGAAAAGTGTTTATTGGACTCTTATTTCGGCATTTATTTAATTCTTAGTTTTTAATTTATTTATTTACTTACTTATCCAAGTTTATTTTCTAAACATTTACTTGATTAATGAAATTTCTTTTAAAATTAAATATTTGCAAATTATAGTCCTACTGAGCCTTTCGCTCACATTTTTATTTGTTTTAAAATCTTACCCCATAGGTGGATATTAGCTTAAGATCGGAGAAGAATCTACTGACCGGACTTGCGACCAGTAGAAGATTTTGGTAGGTTGTTTTATAGCAAAACAAGGCATGTAAACACTTAACTTTCTTTTATTTTGGACTATGGTTGTATTACAATATTGTCAGTACTATGTGTGTGCACAAAATGTGGGTCAGTGAAACCCATTTTCGCCTCACCTTATATTTCGATTGTTATTACTGTTTCCTTATTGTTTATTCTGTTATTCTCATTTGTTCAAATATTATAACTGTTTGCTTTAAATCAATGATTTTAAAATTCTTCACATTTTTATTAATAAAATTGATTCTAAAACCTAATTTTTAACTAAATCCTTATTAAATTAACTTAATTAATCTACCATGTCACCTCTCGTACTCCGGGGCGTGACATGTTTTTAGTTGCTAACCCTCTTATCGTAACTTTACTTTGTATTTCCTAGCACGTACATTGCATGTGCTTGACTTTTATTAGTTGTAATCTTGAAAGGCATACATGGTTATGTGAATGATAGGATTTTTATATATTTTATTGTCATCCCTCACATATTTCTACAATTAACCATAGAAAAAGAAGAAGAGAAGACGAAGATGATCAAGAACAACCAAATTTACTTTGTGTCGGCTATCAATTATCTTAAGATAATATTATTGTCTATGTCTAATTAATCTATATGTTCTTTTTTCACCGAGTTCTCTTTATGCTTTCACCAAATAGGGGAGCACAACAAAAGCTTAATCAATAATCTATACTTTTGTTCATCGTGTAGGGCTAGTTTGTCATGATTTGTCGAAATTCGGAAAAACAATAAATAAACAAAGAGACAATGAAAAGAAACAAATAAAAAGATATAGCCTCGTGTAGGGCTACATCTTTTCATCGTGTAGGGCTAACATATAACAATAATCAATATGTATTTTTGTTCATCGTGTAGGCTTGGCTTGTTATCATTTATCAAAATTCGGAAAAACAAAAAAAAAATTAATAAAGAGGCAATGAAAAAAAAAAAAACACAAATAAAAAGATGTAGCCTCCCTTTAGAACATCAGTTAGAATGTATGTTTTAAATGGGAACCTAAGCTTACATTTGGTCCATATCAGTTACCACTGATGTTAAGTTCAATGGTTGAAATTGGGGGGTTTCAGTTTCAATCAATATTAATTTTTGGTTCAAACATACAATTTTGATTTAAAAATACCAAACACCAATTTAAACTAACATAATCCATTATGGTTCGAACCCACATTATTAGTTCAAACATACTAAACATTAGTTCAAACTATAAATTATAGTTCAAACTCATATTTTTTGTTGAAACTTCAAACTATGATTTCAACTATTTTTGGTTTAAACCAATATTTTAACAAACTTTTAAACATTGGTTGCAACTCAAAATCATAGTTTAAACTCATTTTATTGGTTTCAACCAATATTGGTTCTAACTCATCAGTTCTTACTGCTGTTCCAAACGAAAGCATAGAGCAGCAAAACAAGGCTTCGACCTTCACCAAGGATAAAAAAATCACTATTCACAAAAATATTTGTTTAGGTTTTACCAGAGTATTTACGAAAATATTGATATCGATTAAACTTTACGTAAAATATAAAAATTCTTTTTAAAGCACTGTTTTAAACAGCACCTTAAAAAACTCAAATATAGTTGGTAATGCATAAATCTCATTTTTAAAACCTTCCGCATCACTGTACAGTACAACAAATAAAATAAAGGGGATAAAAGTTGAATATCAAAAGGAGTACTGTGACTACCTGAAATGTATCATACAAAGAGAGAAGAATTGAATAAATATAATTAGAAGGAAAGTTAATGGGGAGACTCGGTGATCAGTGGAGGAGAAGAAACGTGACATGTAATCAGCAAAGGGAATCAGAATAGAAGGTTTTCATGTTTTAAAAGGCTGGGACGATTTGAAAAGTCAAATTGTGCAGATAGTTCGTTAAAATATTAAGTTCTACGGCGAAAAAAAATATATGATCAAAAGATATTACAATGACTAGGTGGCATAGGTCTCTCTCTGTGGTGCGTTAGGACGTGCAACTTTTGTTCCGGGAACTTTATTTCAAAACCTACTATAGTCCCTGATTTTAAAACGTGAAACTTAACCTAGATCTATGAAAGAGTTTCAGTTTTACCCACTTGTCAATTGTGTCTTGCAAAGAGGAGAAAAAATACATGTAATGCCAAGGAGAGAACAACACTGTGCCAAGGGAACGAGAAATATTTATGTAATCTTAGCTGACGATAGAAATCTACGCAATATTGATGTTAAAATGTGACCGTGGTTTAATATTGGTTATTTTTTTTCAAAACTAAACTAAGTCAGCACTCTACGCAATATGCAATTGCTGTCAGGGAATTTCTAAAGCATGCATGACAAAGGGGTTTCATTTGCATTGGCAAACTTTGAACATACACATAATGCGGTCACAAAAGACCTTTATTTAAAAAGGACAAACTAAGAATGCGAATGACAATAATTTTAATTTAACGCTAGAAGGTTCTCTCATTATATTTTTATTAGTGGAATGCTTTGCTCGTATGTAAAGAAACTAGTTGCATCAACCATAGTCTTTACATAAATCAACCTATAAAAGTTGTTCTTGAAATACTTGGTACCCCAAATGCTTGCTTGAGTAATATTGGTCTTCCCCTCCTTGTTATTCATCCCAATATCAAGGTCTCTAAAATTAGGATTAATAGCTCTCGGATTTTTTGACACGTAGGGAGTCATGTAGTTGTAAAGTCTTCTTATCCAATTCATATGATTCTTGGACGCAGTAGTATTCTCTTCTTTTGGCCAATGCACAAAGTATTGGATGCTGAAGTGGTTTCCAGCTCGGTGTGGGAATGGAATTGTGGATTCCGAAATCTCGTTCATTTTTCCTCCATAAGGAAATAGATCTATATGAGCTCTTCCTACCTTTTGTACAACTTTTCCAACATTCTTTCCAACACGTCGTCTGGGATAGGCTCTTTCACATGGTCACATTTTTGCTTGAAAGACATCGAATTGAGATTGGATGTCCTATTAAGAAGAACATCCAAGGATTCACCATTTCTAAATAAATTTAAATAGAGAAAAGATTCCACCCAACTCATTTCAGTACACTCCTTTCTTAGCAAACCCAACTCGGGAAACTCTTTTTGCATCAATTGAAGGAGCGTATCCACGCCACCGTAGTATGTGGCCTGGACTAAAGCTTCGAGCAAAATTTTCCCGTTACCTTCTTTATCAATCGAACCTTCTTTATCAATCGAACTCCTTGTTTTGAACATAATGTATATTGCTAGATCCTCATGGCCTTTATCAGCACGACGTTGCGCTGATGTACAAGTTTTTTTGTTGCTTCATATTTCATGTCCCTCGTAACATCAAACACGGTCACTATCGATGGCACAGGAACTAGCCAAGCTTCCATGCAAAAACAATTCCAAAGCTTACGGGTCCCCCACCACGTATCGCCCAAAACAAATCCTCCCCCATAGATTTTCTATCAAGAATTCTTCCTTTAGCATCAATTAATTTCGCGTCAAGAACATTATCGGCTGCAAGACCATATTTTCTTGTCAAATAACCATAGCCTCCTCCACCGATATGTCCACCAACACCCACAGTGTGGCAAATACCAGCAGGAAAGCCAAGATTTCTACTTTTCTCCCCAATCCTGTAATAAAGTTCCCCCAACGTAGCGCCAGCTTAAGCCCATGCATGTTTGCTCTCCACATCAATGCTAATAGAATTTAGACTTCTCAAGTCAATTACAACAAACGGGACATCAGACCCTCATAATCATGGCCGCTACTTCGGGTTCTAATTTGAATGCCATATTTCTTGGAGCAGTAGACAGTGGCTTGGACGTGTGACACATGAAACGGAACAACGATAGCACGTGGTTTTGTAGTTGAAGAAGAAGAAAAACGATCATTCCGTGTGGATGAATTGAATATAGTTGAATACAACGGATTAGTTGGTGTGTAAGATAATAGGTTGATGAGTAGAGTTGGAGTGGGATACAGAATGAGCAGTGTGGCATTGCACAAAGTCCTCATGAGTATGTGCTGAATCTGCTAGTAAAATTGAATAAATAACGATGATAATTTTGGCAAATAATGAAGAGAATGAAAAGAAGTTCATTATTCTTGATCAGTTTGATTGTGGCGAATATGAGAGTGCAAGGATCTAGTTGCCTCTTTATAGAAAAAGAAATGCTTAATATATTCTCATTTCTTAACCAATGGCTATTTTAAAACTGTCCTTTTATAAACAACTTCAAACTTTTAAACTTCTAGTAGCAGTACGCGTCCATGCAGTGTGAAAATCAAGGGAATGGTAATTCCGCGAAGGTTCCCTCATTGATCATATGCTTGTAAACTTCTAGTAGGTCTATATGAATTCTCCACTGTCCTTGTCTCAACATGTTTTCTTGAAATTCTAAACATACTAATTCTGTCTTGGAGCAACAATATTTTTTCATATTTATCTCCAAACTTTGAAAAGTTGTTTTTTTTTTTTTTTTTTTTTTTATGAAATAACTATTGTTATACACATTAAAAGGATATATTTATTGCTATGTTTAATCTCTTAGCAAACCTAATTGAATTAGGGTTAGTTATTCAGTTTTTCTCCCTCTTTTATTGCTTCCGAGGAGCTACTTAACAAACGAAATATATAAGAGTTTGAAGCCTCACTTATTCATTTAGAGCGAACCACATTTATACTAACCCAAAAAATATCATATCTAATCTTTTTCAAAAATAATACATTTTAAAGTATTTAGGAATGAATATGAATAAATATTATACTAAAAAGGACACACAGCATGTACGATTCAAAGTTTAAAAGCATGTTAATACAAGTGATATGGTTTAAGAAAAATTTGTAAAATTTATCCTAAAAAATATATGAAAAAATGCTTCAGGAAAAAAAGAAAAAGAAAAAGAGGACCATCACGTAAAACATAACTTTTCATTTTTTTTTAAGAAAGTATGCCATAAATTTTAAAATATAAAGCCCCGTTTAATTTTGTTTTAAAAATTTTTGAAAATATTTTTACATATTTTTTGATGTAAAAATTTTAAAAACATTTTTAGTATAATTTTTAAAAAATTCTTATTTTTTAAAATAAAATTATTTTTGTTTATTTTAAAAACACTACCAAACAGTTTTACCAAAGAAATTTAATTTAAGATCACTTGAAATTTGTCTCTTCAAGTTTGAAACGGAAATCGTTGCCCGAGAGAACAACTTTAAAATGAAAAATATCCGGATTCTTTTTTTTTTTTTTTTTTCCTAAAAACAACTGAGCTGTATTATTGAACATGCCAGAACAAGTGCGAACAAAGACAGACAGAAACAGGGTCTCGAGGGAACCCAGAAGGTTCTTAAAAAAAACAAACCAAAAAGTAACAGACGATTACATCCACATGAAACAATTCGACATAAAAAGCAGACAAAACCAATAAAACATGTGACTCAAAAAGCGAGGGTAAATAAGAAGATAACAAACACCCAAACAAAAAAAAGAAACAAGTAGACTATTTCATAGGACCAGACCATTCTACCGTGCCAGATAGTCTTAGAATATTAAACTCGTCGAGGAGACCAAAGGCATCACGAGACCACGACCAGTTTGCCATACTTTTGTCTGCTGCGAAATTCTTCTCTCCGGTGCCAACTGGTCAACACTTTTTTGATGTTCATATCCGCTGGTTGGTATTAGTTGCTTTCAAGGATGTTTGAAAAGTACCATTAAAATTAAAACTTTTGAACTAAAAATTTAACACATAGGAGCTTTATATTTAGCTTCTTTTTTTTTAACCAAAAGTTTTAGTTAAAATTATTTTGTTAAATGCTATATTTGTTTTCAAATTATCAACATATATAAATAAATTAAGTTGCTTTTATTGGAAGAAAAGGAAAAATAGGCCAAACTAGCAAAGGAATAAAAATTGAAGAAGGATAAATTACTACGTTAGTCCTCAGCCTTTCATGAAAGTGTGATTTTAGTCCTTAACTTTCTATTTTTTATTTATCAATCTCAAACTTTTCATTTTACTTGTTGAGGGACTAATTTAACGATTAAACCGTCAATTTTAGAGACTAGTTTGTCACTTTTGGATAATTTTAGTTACTAGTTTGTTAACATTTTGATAACTTTAAGGATTAATTTGTCACCTTTTTCTGTCTAAAATTAACTATTTTACTGTTAAATTGGTCCCTTAACAACTAAAATCAAAGGTTGGGAATTGCTAAATCAAAAATAAAAAATTGGGGAGCAAATATTCATTTTAGTAAAAAAAAAGTTAGAGATTACTAGAGCAATTCATCCTTAACTAAAATTACACAAATGATTCTGAACTATTGAAAAATAGAGCATTAATATTTAACTAGACAAGATAGGCTTGGGCCTCTCAAAGAAGTTGGGCCTATTAGATGGGCCCACATTCAAGCTAAAAAGAGTTTTTCATTAAAAAAGGTGACAATATAGTATGAACTCTTTTTATTGTTACTTATCAAAGTACGCACGATGCACGTAATAAGTTATAATTAAAGTTCTTATAATATAGACAATAAGTAAAAAGAACCAATATAAAAAAAATACTTCAAAATTTTCAAAAAGAATAAAGGTTATTTGCACGAATAAAAAATATGCATTTGCTTTATTTTAGCATTATTATTTACGTTTTTAGGTCTAACTACCTGAGATTCATGAAATACACAACTTTCAATAGGAGCAAAATATAAGAGGTTAGGATCATATGAAGGATAAATAAATAAAAGAGACAAATAGATGGACATATATACTTTAAAAAGGAAAAAATTTTTGGAATGTGAAACAATTTTTTATAATATAATAAAATATATATTTTTCTTTTTAGTATTTTTTTTTCTAAAACTGCTTTTTTATTATTTTATCTTTTAAGACCCTCACATGCCATTTGTATTAGATTCTCTCTAAAAATTGTCAGTTTATTAATTAAGAAGTGAAATTGAATATTTAATTAGCCAGTAAATTTATAATTTAGCTCTTTATTTTTGAAAAGCCAAAAGTGCATGCACAAATTTGAGCATGAAAAGAATGATAGGAAACTAACTGTAATAAAAGTCAAAATTGATTATAAACAAAGAGAATATTCCAGCATGAAAGTTGAAATTGAAGTTTCAAGAATTCCATGAGAAAAAGTAATAAATCGAATATCGAGAGAAAATGAAAAAGGAACAAAGTAGGAAAAAGCAAGAGAAAGTTGGACGTAAGACACTACAATAAACAAATTGAGCCAAAAATGAAGAACAAAAAAAGAAAAAATAAATTATTTAAAAAGGAAAAAGGTAAAACCATTAAAATTAGAAGCAAAAAAAAGAAAAAAAAAGGTTAAGTGCCTAAAAAAAAACCATCCTTGTCCTTAATATATTTTTTATTACTAATTTTAACTTTCAACTTAAATATAGAACACCACCGTACTTTAAGAAAAATGGTTTTAATGTTTTAATGTTTGGTTTGCTTTACATACATAGTTTTTTAATTTTTGGTATTTGGATTTTGTTTTTTGTTTCTAAATGTCTTTAGTGATTGTTATTAAAATTTTCAATTAACATGATAAAATTTGCTTTGATTTTTAATAATGACATCTTTTAGTTTTCAATAGGTAAATTGGTAAGGCATTAATAACTCTTCAGATTGAAGACAAAAAGAGAGTATGTTATAAAGATGAGAGACGCATACTCGACTCGTCTGGTTCCAATGTCATCCCTGTTTATGTGATGCAATGTTAGAAAAATAGAGCTAAAAAAGAAATAAAAAAAGTAAAGCATGAAAGGGTAGAATTAAAAAAGAAAGAGAGATTTAATTGGTTTTAAATGTATCTAAAGCTATTTGGTAAATTGGTTCAAAATTAATTTAAACCAAGAATAATATAAAGCTCTTGTCTGCTATAGTATAAAGCAAAAATTAACTATATATATAAGACTCTTACATTATTTTCAAAAAAAAATCTTACATGTTACAATATTTGAATCAATATGTCAAACATTCAAATCGACAAACGAAATCAAAGGAAAAAAATAAAACAAAAGAAAGAAAGAGGGAAAAAAAAGACAAAACAAAGAAAGAAAAAAAGTACAAAAGTAAAAAAAAAAAAATCCTAACCATCAAAACAGTTGACTAACCCTTTTCATATATCTATTTAAAGGTTACTGTTAAAACTACAAGAAATTCAACCTTACCAAAATTTTGACGACCAACCTATTTTAGCCGTTAATTTTTATTTTCGGCGCCTAAAAGTTAAAAACCAAAAGAGGTGGTACAAAAGTACCTTCCTTTTGACACCAAAACTGGCGACCAGTGTCTTAGTCGTTAAAAGATGGATTCGGTGACTAATTTATGTTTAGTCGTAAAACATCGGGGAGGGAAACATTAAAAATGACGGGAAGTCAGTTTGGGTGAGAAATTGTTTAGTTGCAAACAATAACATTAAACAACCACCATTTAGTCATAGAAAAGTTGGATGCTTTTAGCAACTAATAATTTAGTCGCCAAAATTAGAGAAAATTTGTGAGATAAACATCACCGACTAAAGTTTAATTGTTGAATCTATCGTGAGCTAAATTATAGAAGCACAGCTTTTTAACAGGGAAATTATTTTCAAAATCTCTCAAACATAATTTTGAAAATTTTCCATAAAAAACCACCATGTTTGAAATTGAAGTGATCTTAACATGGATTACGCTTACGGTACGCACAGCATACCGCAATTTCCTTTTTCCCTTGAGAAACACAAGGGGTATATGTGTATGTGAATATTAATATTATATATAAACACCCTTCCATATATATATATATACACACACACACACACATAGAGTTTTGATACGGTACCGCCGGGGTTTTGGTTCCACCCCTACGTGGCATGCCCTTATAAAAGTAATTTTTGCTATTAATTGTGGCTTTAGGCCCACGTGGCCATCACTTGAGCAAAGCATGGCTTTTAGGAATCGTTGGGTGGCTCTTGAAAGGTTTAATTGAGCTGGCAAAACTGTAATATATTTTGAATGAGAGGGGCATTTGTATAGGCAAATATGCACGCCTCGTACATGAGAAACGACCGCATAATTTCCAATTATTTCATAATAACCTGGTATAGACCTAGAAGTAACTTTTTTTTTTATTATGTTTTAATATTTTAATGTTCCTGTTTATCGTATAGTGCAAATATTTTATGTAGGCAAAGAAGTTGCCTGGAAGGACGTCATAACTTTTGTTCCTTCATCGTGACCCCAAGTTGACGTTAACGTGAGAATTTTTATTAAAATTTAAAGAGAAGGCATACTTGAACTCAACGTAAGTTTTTTTTTTCTTTGTTTTGAAATTTAAAAAGATTACAGTATATATAAAATTGCAATCAAAAAATGTGTTGGAATAAATTTATTAAGCATTACATACGGCCAAATTGAGTGTTATATAAATACATAAATAGAGTTACATTCGTGAACAAGGAAAGTTACAACCGCTAGATTGATTTTACACGGGACTAAAGACCAATCTTTGTTCCTGTCATGTGAATTAACACGTGAATGTTCGACTGAATTAGAGCCTGTAGAGAAGCATACTAATAGTGTAATATTTTTTATAATGTCTTCTTAATCAATTGGTTCCCGTTCATGTGTTAAATTACTTTATTTTATTCCTAAATGGATTTATAGTAGTGATGCGCGCAGGTAGGAGAACAATGATAATAGTATATTGCAAGTTCTGTTTGGTTAATTATAACATGCAATGCAACTTGGCAATAAAAAAGTAAAGCTCCAAAATGAATAATGGGACAGCGCAAACAAATATATAAACAATAATAATGGTCCACACTCTGGAAAAACTAAAAACATTTCCCATGTTTCGTGTTAAATTAATGTATCAACATCAAAATTTTATTTTTAGAAGAAAAATTACTATACAATGCGATGTAATTTTTTATGTTAAATTTAACACATGTTATATTTAGTATCAAATTTGATTTCATGGGAGAACATATCAAAATTCGATAAATTTTTTATTACTATTAATTGATGTGTTAATTTTTTTATTTACTCATTATGATGTTATCATTTTAAAATTAATTTATAATTAAAAGTTTAATTAAGACAAAAAAACAAATATAACATTTGAAATGACAAGAGTCTTTGGCAAAACCAGTTTTGATTAAACTTTTTAGTTGCTAAAGTGTACAATTCTTAAATGCTACAACGATAAAAAAAGTAAGCTATAATATAAAGCTCTCACATACTATAGTTTTCAATGTAAAAGTTTTAATACTAATCATACTTTTTAAACACCTTAATGCATTTGAAATGACGTCAAGTAATGGTGTACAAAATAAAAAACACAACAAATATGTCACTTCACACTTTTTATTATTAAAAATAATATTGATATTTGCATTAATATTGAAGATGATCTAACACATAATGAAAAATGTCAAAGTAGGACCTAAGTGAAACTACAGATTCTACATGTTCACACACCGTCAAATTAATGCAACTCCTATCACGTAAATGTAACGAACGAGAATAAAATCTGTATAAAAAGAGAGCAACCCAATAAAATGAAAAGAAAGCAGCAGACCCAGAAAATGTGCAAAAATTGTCTCGAGACATTTATTTATCGAAACTGATCCATTTGCTGATAATTATATATATATATATATAGATATATATATATATATAAACAAATTTGATTACAACAAAAATCCCTGAATTCCTAGTACGGACGCCAAAAAGAAAATGTAACGAACGAGGTCATGTATGGATTGTGATGACTTTGACCAACCTTGATTTGGCTTTGCCTAATGCCACTAAGTTATCATTTTGTGGATCAAACCCTAAGCCCAAATCAGGGAAAAACATCAAATTTTGTGCTCGAAGGAGATGTTTAAACGGATTAGAAGAAATGACACCGTCCTAATCATCCCCGGTTGATGCCTGGTAGTTTTTTGGCTAGCTCCCAGGCGGCTATGGCTACAGCATTAGCGAGAAATGCCTGAAGAATGTTAGGACCCAATCCTGTATAGCATCCTTCTATTCCATCCCTCCTGTAAATCTACAACAAATCAAGGAGCAACAAAAATAATTAGCCATTTATAGTTTCAAGAAACTTGCCTACTTTTCACTAAAAAAGGAAAATGCAAGTGGTCATCAGAAGATACCTTACTGAATTCAAGAGCCCAAAGTGGATCGTGACGAGTTCTTATACGTGAAAGTCTAACTTATAGTTTTGGCCACGCCCAAGGGCAACACAACAGACCAGAACTGGATTAATGCGGGGGAAAAGCACAGGTTAGAAGTTCAGTGAAGCAACGGTGATAGATAGACATGAGCTTTTAATTTGATTTTCAGGGAAATGCTGATGAGTGAAGGCGCATACCGCTATGCCACCAAGACTGCCTCTCATGATTCCAACTCCCACTTCAACCAAGTTGCTGTGGTCAGATGAAGCAAATTTCAGTCGTGAATGCATGTGATAGTGGGTATACTCAAATGGACTAAAAAATACTGCATTTCCTAAAGACTTTTAGCAACGTTGCAAAACCACTGCGTAAGATTCCCTTAACCTGAAAGGTCTTTTATCCATTACCCAACACTATATCATAGATTAGGTCCTCAGAAAGCAGAGGATTCGCTCACCCCTTCGCTTTTTACAGTTTTAATGGCACAGTGAAGAGGACTGCTGTATATGCTGGATAAAGGGACCATAGAATCTGTGCCCTGAACTTGCATCCTACACTGGAAAGCAAATTCCCGTAAGCATACCACGAGAAGAGATTGTGGCAATTTAAAGCCATCTGATCTTAAATTACCTTCACAAGCTTTGATGGACACAATATAAAACTGATTATAGCTCCCCCATAAGCAGCAGATGGAATTATTACTTGGGGTTGTGGCCTACTACCCTGCGAACTTCCCTTCACAAGCATGAAAAATAAAGGAAAAGAAAATCCTTAATTTAACTTGCAAGAAAATAAAACAAACAAACAAATCAACGATCATCATACAATTAAGCCACATTCCGTAAATCATGCCCAAAAGAAGAAAAAGAAATAAAAAGCTTAAGGCAAAATTGTAATGACCCGAAAAATTTAAACATTAATAACTATGATTAATTAAGGATTTTTTCAACATTACTCAGCTAAGAGCGTAAGAAAATACAACTTAGCAATTATTAACACGTAAATTTGAAGGTTTTACTAGCCGTAAGACCTTAGAAATAATTAATGTTGTGAATGCACAAATCCATGTGCTTTATTCATGAAACATGTAACAATGCATTGTTATGATAGTACATTAAAATAATTAAAATAATTATTTAATATGCTAAACCAAGAGTTTTTGATTTATTAATTTCATGCATGAGCCAAGAGATGATGTTATTTGGCAAAAGTGAAATTTCCAACTTACTATGATGATGTGGAAAATTCTTATACGATATCAGTTTAGTAAAAGAAACCTAGATCAATAGTGATCATGAGCTCCATACCATAATTTAGAAAAATGGTGAGCACCAAGTTTAAGTATGCAAGGTTTATGACAATTTTACTAAGATTGATCTTAAAATTATAGGAGATCAAAAAGTAAGATAAGAATTTCAAGAAAATTATAAGATCATTGGAAGTTCGAGAATTCCAATATTTTGAATGTGTATAGTTAATTATTATACACATTAATAATTATGTAAAGTTTACTATTATTGTTGTAATGACAATAATAATAATAACAATTGTCGTAGTAATAGTGAAGAAGAAGAAGGGCGTTAATAGAGTCCACAAATGTTGATTTATTGCTAAGATTCGGACCCATAAATAGCTCTTTACGATAAATAGTTTAGATTATATCCATAAAGCACGAGATTGCGCTAAGTTAGGAATTTAAAATTTAATTGACTTTTGATAGTCAATTTAATTTACAAAACTTTTATAAAATTACAACTGTTGTTTTTAAAATGAAATTTGGAGTTTACAATATGAAAAATTTTAATGAAAATATATGTTTTAAATTACATTTTAAAGTTTCAAAGGTTAAAAATATATATACATATGTATATATAAATAAAAATATAAATAATTATATTGGGCAAAGTTTTAAATGCACAATATCTTTCTGAGAATTCATATACATATATATACATGTATATAGTTGTGAAAATAGTTAATTATTGGTTCTGAAGACAAATGTATCAAAGTTTATTGTTTTAAAATTAAATCACAAAATCTATATAATATGGATAAAATTATGAAAATGATTTTTATGTCAACACGAATATTTCAGAAACACCATAATACAATAAGAGAATTGAAAATCTATGTGATTATTTTTAAAAGTGCAGATAAATTACAGTTTCAAAAGTATAAATATGTTTACAGAAATTTAAAGTTACAGATCAAATTTAATCTACCTGATACTGCACGGTTTAGACTGTGTAGACCACAAAGTTGTCTATAAATACAAAAAAAGGGGGGCCAATCAAATCAGCTCATTTTCTCTCTCTCTTTCCTCAAACTCAGTCCAAGATCTGGCCTCCATTTTTGACACCACCCATACCATTGGAAAGCTCTCGTTGAGCTGGTTCCAACGACATGTTGTGCAGTCCACAACACAGCCGGAGGAAGCCACACGCGCCGATTGAAATCACCAAAAATCGCTATCTTTACGACGTGATTCCTCCTCCGTTCGAGCTCCGATCGACACGATCTTGGCGTCAATGGACTCAGAACGAAGAGATGAAGAGAATGGCACCGATATTATGGTACGACTCTCATCGAAAAAGCCTCGTCGAAGCTGCCATTGTTTTTCACCGCGCCACCTCTTGATGTCGCCGTTCACGGCGGCGTTGTGACACACCGCCCATGCCATTTGACTCAGAGGGTTTTGGTGAGCGAAACCCCCCGATCAATTGCTGGAGATGGCAGCCCGACGCTGGAGTTCCAAGAGCACCGTCATGCACCACCATGGGAGTCACTGATCATGCACTTCCCGACCTCCTTCTCCAAAATTGGTTGAGGCAAAACACTCAATGAAGCACGAGGAAGCTTGCCCAACCGCCAATTTCAGGCAACAGTCGCCGGAAAGGCCCAACAGATCTGCTCAATTTTTCACCATCGGTGTGTCATTGGTTTTACTGTTCCCATCGATGGTGAGCCAAATTGATGCGTCCATCATGGTTAGAAGAGCACGAGCAACAAGTATATGCATCCAATTTCACGAAACATCAGTCGAAAAACCACGCACGGCCTCCGCCTTTGTGTGCCGCCGCGAGAGGCCTTGGGCCATCGTTTGACGTGACAATGTGGTGAACCACAGCCACCAACACACTTAGACAAGAGTGGGGAACAAATCCCAAAAGCCAATTTGGCCGAGCCATCACCGGAGGTAGGAGATCAGAATCTCCATTTTTGCCGCCAAAGTCAAGCTTCGATTTGCTATGTTAGAGGCCGAATTGAACAAAATTGACACCGCCATTGAACTCATAAGGGTCGAATTAGGGGGGTAGACCCAAGCCCAGCCATCAACGGAGACCAATTACCACCGGTCAACGACAGTCAAAGGCGGTCAACGGTCGGTCAACACCAGTCAACGGTCGGTCAACTGCCACTTTAGAATTTTGTGATTCGGACCTCCGATCGACGATCCGAGACCACTTCTTGACTCGTTTTGACGTTCTGAATGCGATGGTGACCTTCGTTTGAGCTAATTACACTCTGATAAAAATCATTGGTACCAATTGTATGCGGATCTAGGCGACCCAGACTGCAGTAACAGAGTCCAGAATGATATTTTCAGTAGTAATAAATCTCCATGGAGTATTCCTAGCCATCCACAGCCACTCAAGGAGCACTGCTGAGGATGCTGCATAGACCGCATATACAACGAGATGCAATTAGACCCGCTCAGCTCGGAGTCTAGGTAAGTAGGAATCTTGCCTACAGTATGAATAGTTTTAAAAATAAATTAATTTTAAATATTTTCATAGAATTTATGAAAATGCATGATCAGTGATTTATTACATTGTTATATGTTATAATGTGATATGTTATGTTATGACATGATGTGAAATGCCATGATGATGATGTGATGATTAATGTGTGATGTATGCAATATTTAAATTATATTGTTTGATCACCTTCAAGTCAAGCATGATTATGATTTAAGATTCAAGAATTATGAAATTGTGATGTCATGTAGTGATAAGTCATACTACATACACACGATAATACAAGTGAAACTTATAAGACAAGATAAGGGTGTCGTACTAACCTCCCGACCCACGGGGAGGCTCCATGTTAAAGAAATGAATAAATCCTGGTGTCGTTGGGGCCTCGCGAACCCTAACTTCCCAAGACTCGCGTGCAACTGGTACGATTACCAGGGCTCAAAGTAAGAAGATAAGATACGGCCTAAATAATTAAGCATAATTCAAGTTGATAAGCAAGCATAAAATGCTCATGCATATTTTTATAAAAATGGTTTTTAATTATGTTTTGCGAGACCAATTTCCTACTTGCTGAGTGAAAGCTCATTTAAGTATGTTCATGCTGTAGGTAAGAAAACCTGTCAGTGACACTTGATGGGCAATGATGAGCAGCAGACGAATGGTGAAGATAGGAATAGATACTGCTTATGCAAAGTAATGTTTCTGCATTATTATTCTACGAATTTATGTATGTTTTATTTTACAAAATTTTGTATGTTTACACCTTAAGAAAATGTGTACATAAATAAGTAAATAATTTACGTAATTATGCTTTAAAAATCGAGCTTGTGTTTACACAACCTTGGTTCAAAGGATTTTAAAGTTTAATAATGTTGCAATAGACAATGCAACAAATGCACGACTATTTAAGTAAGAAAATTATAAATTTATTTAAGATTAAAAAAATCATTAAAGTTTTACGTTAGGTTGAGAAATGAATTTTATGGATATGTTTTTATGAAATTATTATGAAAGTTTAAAGGAAAACCTTTAAGAAATTAGTATCTTAAACTTAAAAGTTTAAGTTATAAGAAATTATATTTTGGCTAGTTTAAGAAGGTTTGATGCAACAAATGTGCGAAGTTTTCAAGTGAGAAAATTATATGATCATTTATACTACGAAAATGTTTATATAAGTTTATACCAAAATAAGTAATGATTTTTATGAATATGTTTTTAGGAATTTACTTTCAAGAAAGTTCAGATGATTATGCTTCAGGAATTATTATTATTATAATGGTTTAAATAAACGTGTTTCAAGTAATTATTTTTATGATAAGTTTTGAAAAGATTAATTTTTAAGATATCAATATGTTATGTTTAAGATGTTAAGTTATAAGTAAAATATATAAATGATTTTTAAGAAAGTTTTAAAGAGCATTTAAATGGGATTTTATTTTAATATTTAATTTAAAATTGTTTTGAAAATAGTTTTATCTAAATTAAGAAATGTCTTTAAAGTAATAGTTGCTAAATAATCATCCTTATGTTTAAAAAGAAAAGTCTTAAGGAAATTACTATGGTTATGTTTCAAGAAATAAATGTTATGAGTTATGTAAAGAATCATGCTTTTGGAAATTATGGTTATGTTAAAACGTAATT
>CAMOHE010053224.1:1450-34567 GCA_946598075.1 Artocarpus hirsutus | reverse complement strand
TAGTATAAGAGAAAGAAATATAGAGAAAAAAAATCTTGCACTATAGCACTTGGATTTAAATCTTATAATTTTGCACTCAAAACTCAATTGAGATTCAAATAGAGATTCAAATATTTGGTTCAACCAAATGCGTATTGGTATCTTGACTCAACTCTAAGTCCAAAATTCTGAATTCAATCTACCAAATAAACATGCTGACATCTCGAACAACATTTTTCTCCCCAAAATCGGCACAACTTAACATTATCAGAAATAGACAAAACTATACTAGAGAGAAAATCTGCCACTTCCCACACCTCCGAATATAGTATATGGGAAGCATTTTATTTGGTTAAACTCTTTTTAAAGCTTCCTTTTGCTTGCATTCTACCCCATTTGTGGATTGCTTGAGCTTCACAAAGAGAAATCATCAAGAACCTCATACTGGAGATGACTGGAGGGTGAGGAAAACCAAAAATTAGTCGAAGCTTAAAATCTTGTTCCCAAGAACTTTTATCCAAAGAGCTTAGACATTATAAAGGGCTCCTCCTACTCAAAGATCATAACAACAAGCAAGAAAATGGCTAAAGTGAAAAATATTTTGAATATCTTGAAAAACTAAACATTTGAAAAAATGTAGTTGCGCCCAATAAAAATTTCAAAAATAAATCAAATTTACTTTAGAGTCTTCAAGATTAAGAAAAATGATAAATTACAAATTCAAAAGTTAGATAAATATATAAAAATAAATAACTCTTATTTAATAAAAAAAATACAGCTATGCAGCTTTACTCAAAATAAAAAAAATACAAACTTATAAGAAAACAATTAAAAAATATATTTTCGACACGCTGTAACTGCAAGGTGTATCACTTATAACAAATTTACGTAGTAAATCATCATAAAAAAATGTTCTTATCTAATCCTCAATTCATCGACAATAATCAAAGTGATTTCTTTATTATTTTTGAAATGAAATTGATGAATATTGTTAAGCATTGATCAGGTCATTGCGTATACATTGACTGATAAAAGATGGTAAATAATTAGACCAAAAAAATGACAAGAACTTAATAAGGCATGATTAGCTAACATATAGGCTATGTGATTCCTTTCGTGAGAAGTGCAGCAGCAAGAACCACAACGAGCTTCAACAAGGATACTTCTGACATCTTCAATCACATTGGTCTTGATCGATTTGATGACGTCCAATTCTACAATCCACATCTCAAAGCCTTGACGTCTAACATAAGCCGCCCTTTCTCTTATGGCTAAGCACTCAGCTATATATGGAGAAAAGCGGCCTAAAAGTTTTACTGCTGCTGCTTCAACTACAGTCCCGTAAGTGTTCTCAGCCACCACTCCAAACCTCATATGACCCAAGTAAGGTAAAACTGTCGAGTCGACGTTTATTTTGACAATATTTCCACTAGGAAGAGTCCATTTGCTCTTATGAAGAATGTCTGGAGGATTATGTTTCTTATCAATTTGTTCATGTTGCAGGTGGAGCCTAATCATTAACCTAGTAAAAAAAGAAAAAAGAGAGGAATGGCAGCATCTGGGCACTACAGTGCCAAGATTGTGCGTCGTGGCACCAGCAGGAGAGTGCTACAGTGCCGGTTTTGGGAGGTACGATGCCAAGTACCTACCTTGTGTGATTTTAAGGCAGTAATCAGCATCCAGCGAAAAACAACACAAAAGGAAAACGTGTGACTGCTAAGATTTCTCAATAGTTGCTATTTTCACTCTTCTCTGAGAGTATTTAAATAGGGATAAGAAGGCTAGGGTTGTGTGTGGCATTATTTTGTGAGTATGAGAGCTTTATTGTTGAGAAAGTTGAAGAAAATTCCCACAGAGGGTGCTAGGTAGAAGATAAATTTGGAAAACACAATTGAGTGTGTCTGATAGAAATTTCTATTGTAATTTGTAATCATCTCCTTCATTATAGTGGAATCTGCAGCGACAAAAATAAGACGTAGTCTCAAATTTCGACGAACCTATATGAAAATTTGGTGTTTTTTTTCTTCTTTTCTTTTTTCTACAATCATTCATTCTTGGTGTTCTTAGAATTAGGAGGCACCTTACTCCCCAACAATTGGTATCAAAGCGAAGGTTCTAGTCAAGAACAATGTCAGGAGAAGAAGGGTCGGTTACCGGTATCACCAAATTTAATGGTTCAAATTTTTTCTATTGGAGGATGCAAGTGGAAGACTACCTCTACAGCAAAAAACTATACTTGCCCTTGAGTAATAAGCTTGAAGGCATGAAGGATAACGAGTGGACTCTTTTTGACAGACAGGTGTTGGGTGTGATCCATTTGACTTGTCAAAGAACGTGGCCCACAACGTAACAAAAGAGAAGACCAAAACAGGGATGATAAAGGCTTTATCAGACATGTATAAGAAGCCCTCGATCAATAACAAGGTACACCTCATGAAAAAGCTCTTTAAATTAAAAATGCCTGAAGATGCCTCGATGGTAAAGCATCTAAATAATTTCAATACCGTTTTGAATCAATTGGTCTTGGTGGAGATTAAATTTAATGATGAGATCAATGCCCTAATCCTTTTGGCCTCGTTACCAAGTAGTTGGGAACCCATGAGGGTGGCCATTACCTATTCGATTGGGAATGCAAAACTAAAATTTGTTGATGTTAGAAATTTTATTTTGGTAGAAGAAGTTCGTAGAAAAGATTCTAGTGAGCTTTAACGTCAAACTCGGCCCTTAATGTTGAGAATAGGGGTAGGAAACATGAAGGGCATTCCAACAAGGATAAGGGCAAAAAAGGTAAGTTGAGGAATGGGAGAAGCAAGTTAAGGAACGGTAGAAATATAGAGTGTTGGAACTATGGAAAGACCGACCACTTGAAAAAGAATTGCAGGGCTTCGAAGAAGAATGAAGACAAGAATAACAACGCCACAAACGCCACCATTAAAGAGGCACAGGATGCCTTACTCTTGTCTATTAACAATTCCCTTGATTCATGGGTGATAGACTCAGGAGCATTGTTCCACACTATTGCACATCGTGAAGTCTTAGAGAATTATGTTGCTGGATTTCATGGTAAAGTTTACCTTGCTGATGGTGAACCTTTGGATATCATTGGCAGTGGAGATATCAGTTTGAAAATGCCTAATGGATCTGCGTAGAAGATTCATAAGGTGAGACATATACACAAATTAATGCGTAACTTGATTTTGGTAGGGCAACTTGAAGACGAAGGACATAATGTGACCTTCAATTATGAAGGTTGGAAAGTCACAAAGGGAGCTATGGTCGTTGCTTGAGGACATAAAGCTGAAACTCTCTAGATTAATTCTAATTGCAAAGATACCATAGCAGCTGCTGACTCTGCTACTAATACTGAGCTATAGCATCATAGACTTAGACACATAAGTGAGAAGGAAATTGAGGTGCTTCACTGTAAAGGAAAACTGTAGGGATTGAAAACTGTGGATCATAGTTTGTGTGAAGCTTGCATCTTTGGCAAGCAAAAGAGAGTTAGCTCCTCGAAGATAGGCAGAGAGCCTAAGTCTAGGAAGTTAGAGTTAGTTCACACTAATGTGTGGGGACCTTCGACAGTGACTTCTCTTGGTAGTGCTAATTACTATGTGACTTTTATTGATGACTAAAGCAGGAAGGTATGGGTTTTCTTTCTAAAAAACAAATCTGATGTCTTTGATGCTTTCAAAAGATGGAGAGCTATGGTGGAGAATGAGATAGATTTGAAGGTGAAGTGCTTACAGTCTAACAATAGAAGAGAGTACATAGATGATGATTACAAGCGGTAGTGTGCTGAGAATGGAATAAAGATGAAAAAAAACTCTTCTAGGGAAACTACAACAGAACGATGTAGCTGAGAGGATGAACAGGACTCTGAACGAGCATGCTAGAAGTATGAGGTTGCATGTGGGACTACCAAAGTCGTTTTGGGCTAGACAATAAACACCGCAGCTCATCTAATAAATAGAAGTCCATCCACACCATTAAGGTTCAAGCTACCAGAAGAAGTTTGGAGCAGTAAAAAGGTTGACCTCTCTTACGTGAAAGTATTTGGTTGTGTTTCTTATGTTCATATTGATTCTACTGCTAGAAGTAAACTCGATGCAAAATCTAAAAAATGTTTTCTGGTTGGCTATGGTGGACTTGAGTTTGGTTATCATTTCTAGGATGACCAAAATCGAAAGATTATCAGGAGCAAGGATGTGATCTTCAATGAAAGTGTTTTGTACAAGGACAAAGACAACAATGACTCCAGAAGTACAATTTCTAAAGATAAGAAGCCAGAGGTGATTCCATTGAAGGATCTTCCTGAAGTGTAAGTGTAAAATTCAAAAGTTAAAGACTAAGAAACTATAGCTCTAGAAGGAAACTAGAGCACTCTTACAACTCTAGTCAGGAGTTCTAGCAGGATCATCAGACCGCCACAAAGATACTCCCCTTCATTGCATTATATTTTGTTGATCGACAGAGGTGAACTAAAGAGTTATGATGAAGCTATGCAGGCTAAAGGTTCGGTCAAGTGGGAGTTAGCCATAAGGGATGAGATGGATTCTTTCATTTCCAATCAGACATGGCAACTGGTAAAGTTACCAAAGTGTAAAAAGGTTTTGCACAACAAATGGTATACCGAATAAAAGATGAAAGTGATGGCAGCAAACGATATAAGGCAAGGTTGGTGGTAAAAGGATTCCAACAGAAAAAGGTATTGACTTCAATGATATTTTTTCTCCGGTGGTGAAATTAACCACGATTAGAATGGTACTTGCGCTACTGACAAACGAAGACTTGTTCTTGGAATAGTTGGATGTTAAGACTAGGGGTGAACAACGGGTGGTTTTGCAGTTTTTGGGCGGGTGCGGGTCGGTTTTTTTAAATGACGGGTTGACGATTAATCAACCCATAGACCGCCCATAGAACGGCGGGCGGTTTCGGTTTAGGTGCGGGCGGGTGGTCAGGTAATGCACAATGTAATTTTTTGAGCTTTCTTTTATTAAAAAAAGTGAAAAAAAATTTGTAGAAAATATAAAATGATAATGTATGAAGCATTTCCAACAACAACACCCAGTTTGATGCCTAAAGACAATGACCATATTCCCTAAAAACAATGACAATTTATAGAAGTAATTCAAAGGAATAGGATATGAAGAATCTTTAATCCCAGTTATATATCCACTCTCACAATTTACCAAAAAGGCAAATAAAATAAAAAATAAAAAAAAAGAGAAGAAGAAGAGGAAGTGATATAAAAGAAAATTGTTGGTGAAAATAAAAAATAGTAATGAAGCAGGTATGCGATGAAGTCCAAAGGGCAACAAAAAATACAAGATCGAAGCAAAAGACAAGCTAAAAATAAAAAGTAAATGGTAATACTATTTTTCGGGAAATAACAATAGTAAACTGAAAACAATTATAGTTAATGGAGAGCAAACTATAATGATGAGGAATAAAGTGCGCATATGTTAGTTTTGAACACAAGTAGTATAGATCAAAGACTTAAACAGAAGATGACTTTGAAGTTTGATTACAAAAATTATAGTAATAATAATATATTGGGAAGGAAGTTTGAGTGTGAATAGAAGAAAGGGGGGAAATTTGAGGGTGAAAACCGTGAAATCAATTGTTTAGTTTAAGGTAAAATAAAAAGGCTTGGAGAGGGGTTTAGATTAGGATTTTTTTTTTTTTAGAATTAGGCGGGCGGGTTCGGTTTGAACCCGCCCCCTAAAATTTTAAACCGTACCCGCCCGCCAACACATGCGGGCGGGCGGGTTGAACCTGCCAATGGGGCGGTTATTGACATAGACCCCTTTTTCGTGGGCGGGCCGAGCGCGGGAGCAGGCGGCCGGCGGTTGCGGGGTGGTTTTTGTGCAGCCCTAATTAAGACAACCTTTCTCTATGGTGATTTAGAGGAGAAAATCTACATGAAGCAGCCATAAGGTTTCGAAGTATGGGGTAAGGAGAACATGGTATGCAAACTTTAGAAGAGCTTATATGGCCTTAAACAAGCTCTCAGACAGTGGTGTAAGAAGTTTAATAGTTTTATGTGTAGCAATGGTTTCTTGAGGTGTCAAGGAGATCACTGTTGTTATGTGAAGAACCTTGGTGACTCCTATATTATATTGTTGCTATATGTTGATGACATTCTGATAGCAAGAGGATGCAAACAGGAGATTGACAAGCTAAAGAAAGAGCTGTCTAAGGAGTTTACGATGAAGGATTTAGATGCTGCAAAACAAATCCTTATAATAAGAATAACAAGGAACAGTAATGGTTTGAAACGTTACAGAAAGAATATGTTAAAAAGGTGCTTAATAGATTCAACTTGGGTAATGCGAAGCCTGTGACTACTCCTTTGGCTAGTCACTTCCAGTTGTCAAAGAACCAATCACCAACCACGAAGTAGGAGTAAAACCATATGGCTAAGGTGCCTTATGCTTCCGCAATAGGCAGTCTCATGTATGCCATAGTTTGTACCAGACCAGACATTGCACATTCAGTGGGAGTTGTGAACAGGTATGTGAACAATCCAGGCAAGCAATATTGGGAGGCAGTGAAATGGATTTTTAGATATCTGAGAGGTACTGCAAGTTTAGCATTGTGTTTCAAGTAGTAAGACTTGAGATTACAGGTTATATAGATGCTGATATCGCTAGAGAGATTGATGGCAAAAGAGTACCACCGATTATGTTTATACTATGGGTGGCATAGCAGTTAGTTGGGTCTTGAAGCTGCAAAAGATAGTTCCACTCTCTACGACTAAAGCAGAGTATGTGGCAATGACCACAGCAAGCAAGGAGATGATTTAGTTGCAGTCGTTTTTGAAAAAACTAGGTCACAAGCAAGAAAAGAGTGTGCTACATAGTGACAGTCAGAGCGCCATTCACTTGATGAAAAATCCTACATTTCATGCTAGGACGAAGCATATACAGTTGCGTTATCACTTCCTCATATCGGCTTTAGAAGATAGGGTGTTAAAGCTTGAGAAGATTCTTAGGAGTCAGAATCCAGTAGATATGCTCACCAAAACTATTCCAATCAAGAAACTGAAGTTGTGCACAACTTCAGTTGGACTTCTCCTTAAGGTGTGAGAAGTTGTTACCACTGTAGTTAGAGACATGATGATTGATTAGTCTCCAATTGGGAGATTGTTGCAAGTATAGCCTAATCAACAACCAAGCAAAGAAAATAAAAAAGAGAGGAAAGGCAGCGTCTGGGCACTGCAGTGCCAAGATTTAGGCACCGTAGTTCCCGCAGGCAGCAAACTAGCGCCGTAGCACCAAGATTGAGTGTCACGACGCCAGTAGGGGAGTGCTGCAGCGTTGGTTTTTAGGAGCCATGGCACCAAGGACCTATCTTGTGTGATTTTAAGGCAGTAATCAGCATCCAGCAAAAAACAACATAAAAGGAAAACATGTGACTGCTAGGGTTTCTCAATAGTTGCTATTTTTCACTCTTCTTTGAGGGTATTTAAATAGGGATAAGATAGCTAGGGTTGTGTGTGGCATTATTTTGTGAGTGTGAGAGCTCTATTGTTGAGAGAGTTGAAGAAAATTCCCATAGAGGGTGCTAGGTAGAAGAAAGATTTGGGAAACACAATTGTGTGTGTGATAGAAATTCCTCTTATAATCTGTAATCATCTCCTTCATCATAGTTGAATCTACAGCGGTAGAAATAGGACGTAGTCTTAAATTTGGACGAACTTGTATAAAAATTTGGTGTTCTTTTTCTTCTTTTCTTTTTTCTGTAATCATTTGTTCTTGGTGTTCTTAGAATTAGGAGGTGCCTTTTTCCCCAACAGTTCACATACTAAGTAATCATCATATATCTGCCCAGCCCTCTTAACTGCTTCCTTAGCTGATAGCATCTTACCTTCAAAAGTGTGGGAATTCCTATTAAGCCATATGCTCCATGCAATCAGACAAAAGAGAGCCAAGTCTTCTTTACTACCGTGATTGGTTATTTTTCATAATTTAAACTATTTTTTATTTGAAACGCCTATTTTTAGTATTATCCTAACACAAATTTGGATTTTGTTACAATTTAGATTTATACCAAATGCTAGTTTGGTTTGCTATTTGAATAACACAATTGATATTTTTCAATTCAAATCAAAAAGTATAAATCAACACAATTCAAATCTACAGACCAAACATGGCCTTGTCATTGCTATTAACTATTTAATACTTTTTTGTTGGTACTAAACCAACTTGATTCTTTTGGCATTGATTTGAATTTTATGTACCAATTCGTGAGTACCACAAAATGACAGGTTCCCAATATTAATCCCAATGTTTGTGTACAAGTTTTAAATCAAATAATATTTTGTAGGTAACAAGTTACAGGTACCCTATATGCTTATCTTCATGCTAATTTATCCTTAATCATAAAGAAACACGCGATTTTTACCTTTAAAAATTTTATATCAAGGTTGGAGTCATTCCTTCAATGAGAAATATATATAGTTCTACGTTTTAATAAATTCACTTTTTATTTCTAAAAAACTACGACTACACTCTTCACAATTCACATTTGAACTATTGGTTTCAACGTTATCTTATTAGACGAATGAAATATACTGAGGAAGATATCTTAAATCCTAAAGTACCCTTGTAAACGTTGGTTCCGATCAAGCTTTAGGGTTTCGTGATATTCGTAATACCGGACACATATCATACCTCAAATTGAAACCAAATACAACATGAAAACCTATCATCTTTCTTTCTCCTCCGTTCTTAGTAATGTTAGTGTGTAAAGTGTGTGGGGTCAAATGCTGGAGAACTCACATGATGCCAATGAGCCTCATGGTAAATTTGGTAAGGCAATCTCTCCTCACTGTCTTGCTCCAAGTCCGCATGAGGGAGCTTGCATGGTTGGTGCTAGACGCGAGTTGGATCTGTGCAAGGGAGTTTTATTGTGTTCTGACGCAAAAACTACCCATGAGGGAAGCACCATGCGAGGTAGCACTAAAGCAGCAGAGTTTTGTTGAGCTCGGCATTTGTGGTGGTTGGCTCTTAGGTGCTGTTTGGTTCCCATGACAAGCTACCTCTGTTAAGAATTGGATCTAACATAAAGGCATGCATCTGATGGTGTACAAGTGAAATAACCTTTTATAACCTAATCTAGGTCCAAAATTGCAAGAAATTTATTGACGCAACGTAAAAAGTACATGTGTAGTTTTCAAAATAGAGGTCGAGTTTGAAACCAAAAGTATCAATAATGTGATTTGCCCTTATTTCAAAGAGCCCGTTCTTGTTTTCCGACTGTGCTTCCTACACGGTCACGAAGAGGGTAACCAACAACAGAGCTCGACAAGGGAGAAATACAAAAGTCAATTTAATTTTGCCACCTAACGTCCGGATATTTATATTGTTTTGACAAAATAACATGAATACATAAAATTATATGAAACACAAGTTCCTCAAGGGAAGAAAAATCAACACCTTGACATTGACAAGTAAACTTCTATTATGCAAGTAAATCGTTGCCTTCACCTTTCAGGCTCAAGATACAATCATTGATCTTCTCGTCAACATTGGCATAGAATTCACTTGTAAACCAGCTTCCAGTGCCCTATTGGTCACCTTTTCCAATCTGAGTGTAAAGTAGTGTTAAAGTAAAACTTCTAACTCAAAAAAAAAAAAAAAAAAAACAATGAATCAAAAAGAAAAAGGAAAGAAAAAACAAATGTAATCCTAGTGAAACCCCTCTGAGAGACTCCCTCTCTAACTATAAGTTGCTGAACCTTTCTTTTTCTAACTACAAGTTGCACAAAGCGAATATTTCAACACCTACTATGCAGAAATGAGGCCCAAATAGCCTGCAAACAAAGCCAAAGCAGATGAAACAGCATAGGCACTAGCAACGATCAATGGTTCTTTAATTCCACATAGTTCAAAATGATGATGAATAGGTGCCATTCTGAACAGGCGGCGACCAGCACCCAGGAAGTATTTGGTTGTCTTAAAGTACACAACCTAAAACACAATGCCAGGGTCAGAACAGTAAAACTGCAGTTTCTAACCAAACATATATCACAATATATTAAACATCCAACTACAAACAACTGAAAGTACAGAAGCGCAGACATGTAGAGAGGTAGTGAAAACATGGAAAAGGCAATAACAATAACAGGTTGAATAGGGTAGCTAACAAACCTGCATAACAACTGATGATGCTTCCATGATAAAGATACCAGATGAAATGAATAATGGAATGAACATTCCTGTACAGGCAGCCATTGCAGCTAAAGCACTGCCTAGTGCCAAGGATCCAGTATCACCCATGAAAACAGATGCTTTGTATCGATTGTGCAAAAGGAAACCAACACAGGCTCCTGCCATTGATGCCCCAAACATAGAAACATCTGGTACGGAATGCAAAGAATATGATTAATACTTGAAAAACTTTTTTCCAGAAAGGCCAGACTGTTAAATGGCATTGTCATGTAGCAAATAATTTTCCTAACTAGCCATATTGGAATTAACGTTGCATGTAACTCTAAGTAATGCAACTAGCATAAGCGAGTAAGCAGTCTATAGTTTTCTGAACTTTAGCGGCATTGTTTGAAGCTTCAATTATATGCTGAACTTAGTGAAAGGTGGTTAAAGCCACGTCTAAATATTAGGAAAACCATACAAAAACTGCCGTAAATGCATGGATACATAAGCAAATCGTTACACCTTTTTGTGTATGTTACAAAACAAATTAAACAGACTCATATTAACAGCCGTTTTTTAACATAATTTTGTTTGTTTAGCATTTAGGAGGACAGCCGCCAATCTCTGTTTACTTCTGATCTTTTAAGAGGTGCCATGTTGGCTCCAAATGCAAAGTATATGCTTAAGCCATGAAACAGAAATAAATTTATCAAATGTTGAAATTCCCAGAAACCACACACTGTAATTAATTTGATTCAACGAGATCTAACCGGGACATATTGGAAGAACAGCAATAGACATTCCAACAAAGGCCAATGCAGCAGTCCCCCCGGCCAATCCATCAAGACCATCTGTTACGTTAACCCCGTTTCCCATAGAAACAAGACAAAATGAAGTCAACATTAGATACCATTTTCCCAAGTGGACAAGACCCATTGGCGGAGGAAGTGGAACCAACATGTTCCTGCATCAGAACAAATAAACTCCTCTCACTCTTCCAGTAATTATATAAGATGAGGTGCATGGCATTGGCATACCCGCAACTTTTCATGGTTAAGAAGATACGCTAGTCTCTAGAATAGGAATCCATTACGAAAAACCAATATTTTCATTTGTTCTTTTTTTTTTTTTTTTTTCTATTTTATATTAAATCAACTATAGCATTTAAAGCCTATTTCTCTAACTATACACCTAATTCTCCTGAAAAATAATCAAACATTTGAAACGTCAGGAAATTCTTTTCTTTTCCTTTTCTTTTCTCCCCCTCTTTTAAGTTTGTTATCCCAAGAACAGATGTGTGAGTTACCATCCAAAAAAATGTTGATCAGATTAGTTACAAGAAAGTATACATGCCGTAGGGTGATGCTATACTTGTTGTACTCAACCAAAACGAAAAGCAAGCCCCAACTGCAACCTGAAAAGCATTGCAACTTAATGTTGTCAATTATCGACCTGTAAATCACAAAGCAATGTACATATAAAATTCTGAAAGAAGTAATAAGTGCAAAAGCTTCACCTCCGAGAGAAGTCTTAGGCGCACAGATAAACCACTACTATGATTCTTGATTAAGATGAAGATATCGTCAGCTAGCCCAATTACACCAAAGGCCAAAGTTGCTGCAGCCACTCCAGAAACTTCAGGACAAGAGGAACCGGCAATGAACTTTGCAACAGCTACACCTATAGGCACGAAAAATAATCCACCCATTGTTGGAGTTCTCTTTTTCACAAAATGCCTAGCAGGGCCCTCCTTCCTGATAATTTGATACATCTTCAAGCCATAAAGTAAAGGGACACAAACATAGCCAGCGCAGGAGGCTAGTACAGCTGATATGAGAAAGGGACGGGTCAAATGAAATGATGGTAGAGGTAGTCTAACAATACGCCATGCACACCAATCCACATACAGAAGTACCATTGTCAAGAAGATTATCACTCCTGTATTCAGCAACACTCCATATTTAATCCTGCAAGGATAGCGTGTAAAAGACTCTGGTCAAGTAAACCCCTACAGATTTTCAAAGACGTGTTGACTTTTCAAAGGTCGATACTAAATATCATATAAAGTTGAGGCCATCCAGTAGACCAAAGCACAAAGATCGGGAAAGGCATATGTAAAATTTTGTTTAGAGATTTATTCTAGCTACAAACTAAATGAAGTGGAACTTCAAGTCATACAAGTATCTGACAATTGCAAACTATAGCTGACATTTAGATTGTGTTTGGTAAGAGCAAAGAAAGAAATATAACCTAGGTGAGGAAAATGGAGAGGGGGATTCCTTCCTCTAATCCCTCCATTTTAAAAAGGGATACATTGACATAGATTAAAAATGGGGTCCCTTGAAAGATTTCGGCTGATCCATTCTATCCTCTTCTCCCTCTTACCAAACAACCATAGGTCCCAAAATCCTTCCACTTATAATCATCTCATCTCTATCTCCCCTTCAATTTGTCCCTCCTACCAAACAAACTCTTAGCAACTACGACAAACATTAAACACAGATTGCAAAACTGCAGGGGGGAAAAACTATAGATTTTCAGAACTAACGGAAAAATTAAATTCAGGATCATAATTCCGAAATATAACCAGCAATCCATTAGGTTGACGATTGACCTTAGAGCTTGGTATACTTTGGGTGGGTTGCAATAACAAGTAATCCAAACTAGAAGCAAGCATTTGGCTTGTCCAAAATTCTAATGTGTTTATCCCATACTTGCCTGTGTTTCTTGTGCCCTCTCCCAACCATGCCAAGCCGATGAGTGGCCACATTTAGAGCGTCATTATTACTTGATACAGATGCAGTAGGCAAATCCACTTCAGTAACTGGATTTACTATAAATTCAGTGTCACTATTTTCACCATCACTTGAAGAAATGATGTAGCCTTCTGTTTCCTCATTGCCACCCCAATCATCAAGTAAAGGTATATCAACAGAACCCTAACAAACAAAATTAAACCTCTTAAAATCGTTATTTATATGCTCTACGAAATCAAAACTGATCATCTTCAATAGTATTGGAAATTAAAGCGAAAAAAAAATCACCTCGTCAAAAACCATGAATCGGACATGTCTACGGCGCAATCGGCGGCCACGTCTTCGAGTTTTCAATCCAGGAAACTACCAAAAAAATTATTATCAAATTGGTGAAATGAACCGATCCAGAATTTCAATCATAACAAGAAATGATCAGTCGAGAAAACCAAAAACATTAAAAAATGATTGAAATCGGTAAGATGAAAACAAACCTTAGGAGCCAAAAAAGAATCAGAGGTTTGAAAGAGGAAAGCGGGGGGCGATTGAGGAAGCGTGGAAGTGAAGCAGAATCGAGAGGAGCGAGAGAGGCCTAGGACAGGAGGAGAGAGAAGGAGAAGATCCAACGGAAAAGAATGGAAACGCGTGCGGAACTTCATATTTTTCAACACGAAGACGAAGAAGAAGATGAAGAGATTGGAGATGTTGAGGAGGTATGTGGAAGGCAGAACGAGAAGAAGAAGAAAGAGGCCACCGAAGATTGTGAGAGACGCTTGTCTTGTATGGGTTGGGAAAGGAACTTCAGAAAGAGACGCGGGCAGCTTCGAAAATCTCGAAACCCGTGTTTTTTCTTTTCTTATTTTATGTTCATTTTCATGATTTCCTTTTCCCTTTGCCATGTATTTGACGACAGTGGTTTTTTTTATTTTTTTAGTCATAGGAAATATAAAACTTTCATATATTATATTAACAGTTTATATTATTATTTTAAACATTTTATTATTTTTTTAAAATTTTTTTTGTTTTCTTTTTGAATTAGTTACTGCTTATCAAAAATTTGAGTTGTTTAACGAAAAACAAGTAAGGACATAAAAAACCTTTTATAAGTGAAAAAACTTATAGGCTGTTTGATATATAGGTTTAAAACTATTTAAGACAGTTTAAACTATAAAAGCGATTCAAACGCTTGGTAGAATAATAATTAAAGTCAATTCAAACTATAGAGATGATTTTAAAGCGGTCGATGCCTAAAATCCAAACATTTTCCCCTCAAGTTATTACGGTTTAAATTATTTTCTATAGTAAAAACCATTCTCATTCTCATTTTCTTTCATAGATCATAGTTTTCTTAACACCAGTTCTCATTTTAAGCTTGATGTGATGTTTTATTCTTGTTTTAAACCTTTCTATTTCAAACATCAGTTCAAAACCACCATTTAAACCATACAATTTAGAACTCATAGTTCAAACCATAAAGTTCTAAACTACACCATTATGAACCCGTTCACCAAACAAATCATTGATTTTTTAAAAACATGCTTGCTTCAACTCCATCTCCCTTCACGGTTGGTATTTGATTTGCTTATTGACGAGAATGAAAATTTTGTTGTCAATGAAAATATTAAAAAAAAAGTTAAAAATATAACATGGATATTGGTATTTGCATTGAAAAAAAAAATCATAAGTTAAGATAATTTTAGGCTTTAATTAAGCCCTTTGCTTAGCGATTGATTATAATCTATATGATAGAATGTTCGATATTTGCATAGGCGTGAGGCAACCGAACCTACCTAAAGTTGCAACTAATAGAGGAGTGCAATTAAATCCTTTAAACACTACCTATGGTCAAAACATGAGAATCCATCTCAAGCACTACTCGTTTGGACTATTATTTCGACAAGTTGCTTAAGAATGTATCCAAAGGAACAGTTTCAAACACTTCAAGGTACAAATATTGTAAGCTTTCTCTTTAGTTCAAGTCTCTTTTTAAGTTCAAGAATGCTCCTGATCAAACACAGTGAGAAAATTTGTTATAGGAAAAATTTTTTTTTTTTTAAGAAATCGTATAATTACAGTCAAAAATCTATTTTTAGGGTGTCCTACCGTACCACTCCCTTGGTCACACTTACACTTAAAAATATAAGGTAAAAACAACTTTTTGCAGGGAAAAAAAAAAGAAAGTAACAATAATTGTACATAAAATTTTTCTTCATCCTTAAGCCATTTTATAGGTGCTATTGATCCTTTTTTTGGAAACAAAGAAACGTTGTTGGCCCTCATCTCACGTTTGAAATTTCTCACCCGTGATACTACATTACATTGCTTTCTTAACACGTGTAGACGCATAGTTGAGGGGAAAAAGATGTTCCAAACTGGAAATGCAAGCCCAAAGTATCTACAATGCAACGTGTGTTTGTAATTTGTATGCATGTTACATGTATTACATTAGGTGCTCTAAGGATTAAATAATGTAATAAGTTTTTGGAGACATTTAATTAATAAATAGTTTATTTATTATTCATATCAGATGTTGTCCTCTTTATGTTCATTTTTGTTGAATGTATGATAAACAAACAAAAGTCTAAGACTGTCAGTTTGAACCTTTAAAATCGTGCATATGATGGACAGAACATGCGGAAGACATGAATCTTAAAGATGATAATCTAAATGATAAAATCCGCGATCAAGGCAATAAAGTTGAGCACTTTAGTCATGCTAAGATTGTTATATTGTCTACATCCTAACGACTGATGACTTCTCTTAGTCATCGGAGGGGGACTTCGCGAGTAAAAACATTAATCTATTTTCATAGGTGATGATATATTGAATCGAGACAAATAGTTGAATTGATTTGATTAGTAGTTCTGTTTGTTTAAATCAATTCACTTTTGATAATCATACGTATTTTGTCTTATTCTAAAATGAACAATGAGGTCATATTTTTAACTTATGTCTTTTAATATATCAAAAGATGACATCCTGATTTGATGATGGTATGCATATCAGTAAGTTAGATACATGACTCTTGATTATCGTAGACCCGTCGTTCATAGATATGAAATTTATGGCTCTTTTTGTAGAGTTAATGATATTCTCTTAAGGTATATTTGGCACATCACATTGTATTATATTATATTACATTGTATTATATTGTATTGTCTTGTATATAGAAAATACAATGCAATACAATACAATACGATATGCCAAACAAACCCTTATGACATTATCTTGTAATTAGAAGACTGGAACGCTCAACCATTTAGATACATGGGTGTAACTAAATAGTATAGTATTTATGAATAGTAAGTATTTTAATAGTGAGATAATGGAACATAAGATAAAAATAATCAAGAATGTAAAACAAAAATTATCCTTACGTTGATTATGAATATCTTACGGGGATCTTACACATTATGATATGTTATGGACGATTAGCTTATTAGAGCTTTGTAATTTTATATAGTTTGCAAGTACAGCTCTAAGTTTTTAATGAAGTAGCGTTAGAGTTGATAATTATAAAACATATGTATCTAAGATATGTTATTTTATAATTATAGGAGCTTGATCTCCATATGTCCATCAGACCCCCTTTGCTAACTCATAATAATTCTTGCAACGATACGACATGTTTTTCCTACATATTAGTGACTTGTGTTGATTATTAAGATTAGTTGAAATTCGATAAGAACATATTTAATAATTCATGATTGGTTTGTCGGTTGGATTAATTTTGTGAATTAATTCAACATAAACATGTTGAATTATTTGGATAATATTTTATTTGATATGAGATTATCTTTATATGACTATTTTAATCAGATAACCTCTTTATTGGGTTATTTGAATTAAAACTGAGGCTCTATCTAAGATTCCTGTGTAAAAATAAGATATTCAGATATATCCAAATGATCACTCGATCGATAGGCGATGGCCTAGTTTAGTAGGCCAGTGGAGCTGGTTTGGCAGGCCGATCTCCTAAATCGGCATGCCAAAAATGAGATAATTAGGTTACGTGTTTTTGACACATTTTTCATTAGAAGCTAATCCAGACTCGAATTTTGAAGTCTAGTCTGACAAGGACTAAACCCAAATCCGACCACTATAAAAGGGAGCTATTTTTCATTGTTATTTAGATCATTTGAAAAGCAGAGAGTGAGTACTTTAGTGAAATAAACTCTAAGACTCCTAGAGAGCTATTGTTCAACATCTAGAACGTTAGTTCTTAGTTTTCTCAAGTGGTTGGAAGAAGAGTCACCAGAGGAAGGCTGTTCGACGTGCGACCACCCGCACTCCGATCATAGATAGAGAATAGCAAAGAAAATTAGTTGGTTAAGACTCTTCTAGAACCTTCTTCTCTTCTTGGTTTTTCTACAAACTTTGGTATAAAAAAATGTACTTAAGATCTGTTATTAATTTATGTACTTAACATGCCAAACTTGTTATTTGGAAAAGATTTTAATTTTTTTAAATTCTGCTACGTATAGTTTTCCAACAACATTTGCATGATATGATGGGGACACTTTTGTTTGTTAATTCTACTTTATGCAGCAAATAAATTATTTATATTTACTTGGACCCTTTCCAATATAAATGTCAACGTTATATTTGCTACAAATAAAGATAGCACATTTGCCGTATTATTTTGTTTTGTACTCCAATGCATAATACTATTTGAAATGCAATATATATCTTTTGTTATAATTAGCCTTGAAATTTGTAAAAATAAACTTATACAAGACAATACAATACGGTGTGCCAAACAAGCCATAAAATTAAAATAATTAAAATAATTAAAAGGTGAAAATATTTTAATTATTAAAACAAAACAACAATCTATCAACTAATAAATTCAAATATCAAATTTATTATTTGCTAAATTTGATAGTTAATTTACTATCAAGTTTAACATATAACAAATTTAACATTAAAAATGACATTACATTAGAGAGTTTTTTTTTAACACTTAAATGCCAAATTTGCCTTTAGCATAATTTAACATTGCATTAGGGAAGTTCTTATTTGTATATTGTCTTAAAATAATGTCACAAGGACCAATTTTTTCAACTTCCAGAGCAAGTAGACAACAATGTATGTACATTAAATTTAAGGAATTTCCATGAGCAAATGTTTAAGCCTCTTTCTCTTGATTTGGGACATATGGTCTTCGATTACAAAAAAGATAAACAATTATGGAAGGAAAAGAGAAATTTGTTTGCCTCACTGACAGAATCCAAATGCGCATTCGCACGTCTCCCTTTTAGAGAGAGAAGTTCAATTGTCGCACTTGCCTAAAAAGCCCTTAAATTTTTCTTTATTATGTTATCAAGAAAGCAATTTTACTACGCGTCTAAAATAATTAACGCATAAAGCCGAATTTTCATACGAATAATATTACAAAATATAAATACGAAATACATAGATCGTCCATTGCACACGCACTTTCATACATTTCCAGATGCGTCCGTTTTCTAGCAAACTTTCCAAATTCCACACTCACTGTAATACACGGAAAATGGATGGATTCACAAGAACATTTAAACATACAATGATCGGTAGTCACTCCGTTAGCTTTGATTGGAAATTGGAGGTCGACCACGCCCCATCGTGAATCCCCTAGTTCCATCAGGCATTCTCGGGCCAGGTGGTGGCTTTGGCGGTTCATGGGAATGACTGGACCAAATAGTTCCATGTCCTGAGGCACAGAATGTCCAATGTTGAATTGAAATAGAACTTTAATATAAAAGGAGAAGAACAAACACAAAAATGAGTAGTTTGCCTAAAGTACCCATCCCGTTAGGACCATGATGTTTTTGTCTGCCCGATCGTCCTCGATTTCTACTTCTCTGCTCATTTCTCTCTTTGTGCGAATGCGGCCCAGCCTAAGATGATAGAGAAGCATTAGATAAGATGACATCCATAGGGCTAAATAAAAAAGATAGTGAATCCTTTCCTCTCTCTCTTGGAAAAAATGTGAGACAACTTACCTCTTCATCAGGTTCAGGTGTATCATCAAGATGCTCGCTTGAGTTATGATTCCCCTCATCTCTTATTCGATCCGCCAAGCGTCCAGCAAGATTCTTCTCTGGATCAGGCCCCCTCCAAGTTTGTTTTTTTTGCCCATGTTTTGTCTGAGGCATATAAAAACTAAGTTTCGGTCCACCTTATTGCCAAAGAATGAAAGATGGGAAAGATCTCAAGGAACATTACCATTCTCTTCATAAGCTTCACATGCATGCCACGTCTCCAGTCCTGTTCATTATTCAAACTAGCCACCTGATCAAATTTCCAGCAGAAAATGAACCCCAAGTGTTAATCATTTAGGCAACATAAATCAAATGAGAAAGTATTTAAGGCAGCCAGAAACACACAGCTTTCTCAGCAGCCTCCACAGTCTCATACTCCACAAGGGCATGTAACTGCATAAGAAAACCATAATAAACTCGTAAATTGTTACCAAAGAAAGAACTTTAATCTCACATGACACATAGACGTCCATAATATTTTGGTTCCATACCTTACTACTGATGAACTTCTCAGCCTTGTCACTTTTTGATGACTCTTCTGTTGCGTGCGGGTCTCGTATGCATATGTGCTTTATGCTGGAAATAACATTAAATAAAACAGTCACAATCATAAGCTGCTGAAAGCACCAATATTACACTGTGAAGAGAAAGGACAAAGGAGACGCACTTTCCAGCTTCACCAAATATTTTCCGAAGATTCTCCACTGAATGATCCTCGGGTAAATTCTCTACCAAAACAGTATATAACTAGGGTGCGCAAATTAGATGGCTACAAAATTTGGTGAGTTATATGAAAAAAGGACCAACAGTTACCTTTGAATCTCTCACCGCAGCAAGTGGAAAAGGATGAAGTCGCTTCACCTTCTTTCCATCTGAACTCACAACCTACAAGTTAAGAAGTGTGTAATTGGAACCTTAAGCAAGTCCAAGACTTCATATCCACTATAGACTCTGAAGAGAAAAAAAAAGATATACAAGAAAGTTGGACTCCTTCAATGCAGCGGCTAACAAGGCATTGTCTCTGACAAGCTTTTTCATTTTCCTAAAGGAAGCAATAACTCCTATAGGAACTGCAGAAAACATTATGCCAAAAATTTGTGAATAAGATAAGGGCATAATTAATTAAATAGTACTCTAAACAGTCTCCTTAGAAGATTTGGATCTAATGTGTGGAGCATTCACAACATATACATTGTATATTATTACAAAAATAATGTAAATGCAAATGGTTGCACCTAAGTCAGTAACTTTTAGACACTTGTGAGTTTCTTACTGCGTCATTTATTCAAAATTGGCCAAACTGTGACTACACCATAAAACGTTAAACATGCAAGCAGGTTTTTATGTCATACAACTCAGTTGCAATACGAGATCTTACCTCAAACTTGTCTGTTCAAATTACGAAGGACACTCACTAAGAATCCTAAACGACATATTAGGACCTAGAGTTCAGACTAACTATGAAACTGTTGGCAAGCGCATAAAAATTAATTGTCAGTTTCTCTGTTAGCTTTACCAAGACCTAGTAACATGCGGATGTCAAATGGGAGTTAAATAAGAACTATCTTCATCTCGAACATGCTACTCATATACATACACATACGTGAAAACTGAAACAAAACAAAAAAGAAGAAAAAAAATATGTGCAGACTGCAGCCAAAAAATTCTCCTGCAGAAGGATCTACATGAATAGAGAAGGAATCAGTCAGCAGTAAGTTGGTAGTCATTCCGTCCAGTCTCAGATGCTCGGCACAGCCAAATCTGGTAGCGCCAGGAGAACATCCAGGCAATGTGACCTGTCAGAAGTACCTGCTTTTACTCATCACCTTCAGTCTCTATTCTTGTCTTGCTAAGTTGATCAACAATATAAAGACGTCACAAGATTCAAGTTCTTTGGAAGCTAGGGAGAAGTTTATGGAACTCCATGTCTTGCATAATTAAATTGTCAAAGAGTAGGCCAAATACCCGTAAGACAAAGATAGGGAAGTCAAAGACATCATCCATTATTAAAAGCAATTGTGGTCTTATGGAGATCACAACGTCTGCAACTAGAGCTTTTAAAAATTATTAATTGCTGTCTAAGCAATTAAGTATTTTCAATATTTTCAATTAGCAACAGCATAGGAATTGTCTCATAAAAGGATTCATATTCCTTTTGTCAAGAAGTACAACTCTTATCGGGAATAGAACAAGAAGAGGAAGGACTCTCAATATAACAACGGTCTCAGATAGGAAAGCCGTGTAACTAGAACAAAAACTTTAAAAACATATAAATCACCCAATCTGCTTTATGTAACATCACTCTCTAGCCCGAGTATTATGCATACACAATAAAAGATAGGGAACAAAAAGAGAGGGCCTATCCTAAGCTTTCCTATGAAGCACTCGACCAAGATGGTATAATTAGCATTCCTTCTAAAATTGAACTTCCATCTCATGTGACACAAAAGTATAAGATTATATGTTAACAAGTTCACCCAGTTAAGTAGTAGATACTACAAATCCTGCTTAAATCTTTCTTTCAGCACTAGTTTAGCATAGATATCCAAGAAAATATTGGCATGAAAGCATAGATCAAAGAAACTCCTATAGACTTCTTCCATAAACGGGATACATGTCCTCTGCCAACAAGTATGCTAGTTTCATCATTTCGAACAATATATAGCTACCCACAGGAGACTATTTTTAAGAATACAAGTTCATTCAAAAACTGAAACCATAATAGGCATATTATACCTTAATTTGAGTAATGTAACTTACTTACCAAACCCCTCTTTGTTCTTTCTCATCAAACTTATCATGTGTTTGTCTGTGGGTAAATTTTCATCACTAAAATAATATTCCACCTGCAAGAATCACCAGAAATAATATTAGTCCTACTCATGCTCAAGAAATTTTCCACATACTAAATTTATTAATTTGCAAGGAAGTATTTGAAACTTCAGTTTTAAGGTTCTACACGTCTTAGAATTGATTCATCGTTTTAATGCTAGATAAGGAAGAAGAAAGACTATTTTCCTCCACATTTGAACCTCTTTCTCTACTGGACTACTTCTGTAGCACTTTTCTTTGATTTAGTGCCCTCACACTGTAATTTTCAAAATTCCTTTCTAATATGAAGTTTCAGAAAATGGAATCAGCGTTCCATCTAGTTGCTCCAGAAACTAAATATCCCGAAGCTAAAATTCATTATTCGGTTGCATTGACGCATACCAATCTAATTGTACTCCAAAACAATCAATGAATATTGCACCAAAAAAAGCTATCAATTCCAAATTATATACTCATAAAAAAATTTAAAAAAAAAAAGAGAAATTCTCTAAATTATCACCTGAATAAGCAAACTACTTAACAAACGTATACATCTACGACCCAACTCCAAAGTACAAGTCAAATTAAGCATACGCAACTACAGAATCACGGCCACTAATTATCCTAAAACTTGACGCATCTGCGAGTAATAAGCTTGTAAGAAGACCAAACTCAGGTTCACAAAATAAAACCACTAACTTAGATCAAGCAAAACTTCGCAAAAGGCTTTTCTTCTTTCAAATTACAGTCTCTGCAACATGCATTTCATTCAATATTCCGCCATTTCTAAGGTACCAAGCACGGAAATAAACTCTTCTCTCTCCTACGACATAAACGCAAGCACGCCCAATCAAATTATGAAAAAAAAAAAAAAGAAACGGAAAGGGCTTGCCTGCTTAACGATTTTGCGTTTGAGATCCTCAGTGAGGCCACCGGCTCCCACCGGCTGCTCCTCTTCGTGGACGCGATCGTCGCCATGGCCGATGTCCTGATCGTGATCGTCGTCGGGCGGAAGCGCGTGAACGTCGTCAAGCGCGTGATCGGGGGATCCGACTGGCGAGGAGTCGGGATGTGGAGGCGCCGGCGGCATGGTAGCAGCGGAGGCGGTGGGCCCCTCTTCGGATTCCATGGGGAATATGGCAGCGTGGGAGAGGACGAAGATGAGACCCTTCAAATGTTGAAATGCGAAAACGGATCCCCGCTCATTTCTTCCCCTGCACTCTCAATTTCTTTTTCCTTTTGACCTTTTTATATTCAGCGGATGGGTATCTTTTCGTGGGGTTCTTTTGGTCATTTCGGTTCCCACGTGCACGGCTTTCCTCTTTTTTTGCTTTCTTCCGACTGTTTTAGTACCGAAATACAAAATATTGGAGGCCTTTGAGGTGAAATATGCTATCTCCATATTGCATGATCCGGCCTCATTTCAACGACTTTAAAAAAAAAAAAAAAAACAATGATCCTTAGTAACACAAGTAAATGCACCTTATTTGGGGCGTTTATTATGTAATAATCATAAAACTTTTGATGAAAATTGATGAAAATTGTTACAGGTGATCTCAGCAGCCCAAGGCCCAAAGATGAGATCATGAAGAAAATCAATAAAGGCTCGTCTCAAGAGACATCTCGATGGAGAGCGAGTCGACCAAGCCTTCCTCAGGGTTGGCATAAGTTTAAGAGAACAAGAAGTCGAGACAAAATAGTGTCCAAACTCACTGCATTCAAAAACAAAAATTTGAATTACAAAATGGGCGATTGAATCCCTATAATATTAGGGAGTTTAGCCCTTTATGCTGGGAAAGCCAAATACGAAGACAGTGAAAATAAAATTAGGAAAAAGAATATTCTTGATTTTATTGGATTTTATTTATTATTTTATTTAATTGTTTTAATTGTAAGTTTGTGGCTATAAAAGGAGTGGAGAGCCCCAGAGATGGGACTTTTAGCCTCTCATATTCTTGTACCTAGAGAAAAAAGTAAAAAATCCCTTAAAGTGGACATAGCATACATTGAGTAAACCACTATAAAATCCCTGGTGTCATTATTTTTTCTACATTTTAATCTTTTATTTTGTTTAAATACCATGAGTGATTTGTGAGGTTAACTATTGACGAAAATCTACCATCAACAATTGGCGCTAGAGGAAACGCTAGGTTTATCTGAAAAAATCAAGCTTCAAGTTCCACAATTTTTATTATCACGAACAAACTATAATAAAGATAACTCCAACAACCCATCCTTTGTTGGAGGCTCGAGGCATGGGAGGCAACCCTCAAGAACCACCCTTCTGGAACAAAAGGTGGAACAAATGCATGGGATGCTTGAGAGAATCTCGACGGCCTTGGATAACATCCAAGGCCAGAATGGTAATGTTGTAGGTGATGACCTCGTAGAACAAGGAAATGATGCTAGTAACCAAGGCAATGGTGGCTAGCAACAAATTCCTGAGGGAACTAGTAAGACTACTGTGGCCATAATAGAAGGGCTAACTTTATGGGTAGCTAAGAAAAAACGGGTAGAGCAGCCTAGGCATAAGGCCAGGGAATGAACCAATAGAACTAGTAGAGACAAAACATAGGTCTCCCATCACTCTCGTCGAGACGTGAGCATAGACAAGATGCAGCGTCTGTCCAAAATGGAGGCAATTTGAGGGATCAAATACGTAGAGGCGATTTAAGAGATCATCTACATGCAAGGAGAGCTGTTTTCTTGGGGAACGACCTATACATGGTAGATCTTCTAAGCATCAACCAATCACTAAACAACCCATAGGTCGACCACCCTCAACTTATAGCTCAGCAAGTAAATCAACAGCTATAGGCTGCTTTGGGACTAGGGCCGGCAATTTCGGACATGACACGATGACACAATACGAAAACGACACGAGATAAACGAGTTTAGACTGTACGTTTATTAATTAGGCCATAAATGGGTTGGCGCAAATAACACGAAAATAAACAGGATGGATTCGTGCTAACACACCTTAACATGTTTAATTAAACGGGCCGTAAACGTGTTAACATGGCACAACACGAATCGCTCATTTATTACACATTTAAACTTAAAAATAAAAATATTTAAAATATTTGTAGTAGGTTCGTATTAATTAGATATTGTGTTTTTGTTAATTTTCTTTATTGGCTTTTTTTAATTTTTAGTTAACTGGGTCATAAACTTATCATATGCGTATTGTTATCACGTCAACCCGTCACGATATGTTTAATAATCATGTTAATCGTGTCGTGCCGTGTTATGCACGCCATAAGCATGTCGTGTTCATGTTTGCATTTCTGGCACGTTTATTAATCATGTTGTGTTTGTGTTCGTGTTCAGGCTAAACTTGTAGTGCTATAAATGTGCTGACACGAACACGTTTATTGCCACCTCTATTTGGGACTCCAGACAATTGAGATTAAATGCTTGGTGGGACAAGTCAAAGAATTGGAGGATAAGCTTGACGTTCATCGAGGAAAAGAAATGACAACCCATTTTCTCCTACATAGTAAAGTTCAAGACACTACAGATGACACTTACGAGAGACAAACCAACCTCGACGATCATATCTAGAATTATGAGTCATACATGGAATTGTATGGGGTGCCAAATGAGATTATGTGTCAAGCTTTCAACCAAACTCTCATAGGTTTTGCTACATATTGGTTTAGAAGTTTGAAAGCGGGAAACATTACATGCTTCTAAGACTTGAAGATAGCATTCCTGAACTAGTTTATAGGGATGAAAGCTCTCTCACCATCCAAAGAAAAGCTCAGCTTCCTAACCCAGAGGCCCAACGAGTCTTCAAAAGACTAGCTCATGTGATATACAAAGGAGGTTGCCACAATTGGCGGCATTATCGAGGACATCACCCTTATAGGAGCTTTAAGTGTACATGAATGAGCATCCTTTTCAGAGATGATCTTGACTGCAAAAGTTCTAAGTCATACAAGGAGTTCTTAGAGAGAGCTCGTAGGTTCATAAATTAGGAAAAAGTGAAAGGCCTAGTTCATAGACATGTTATGGGAGGAGGTAGTAGTGATAACAATCAAGGGTTGAGCCAAGGGGGCAAAAAGTAAAGTAATCCACAAAGGGCAGAGCAGTTCACTAAAGTTGTCGATCTACGACCAACAACATAACCCCTATAGCCAAGCGATTATCATAAGTAATGCTAAGCAGTAGAAGTAAGAAGATGATAGACCTAAACCACATCAGAGGTATGACAATTACCAGGACCTCACCATTCCCATTGACAACATCTACTAGAGAATCAATGATCAATCTTATCTATGGCCTCTTCCACCTATGAGGTCAAATCTTAATGAGTGCAATCAAAACAAGTATTGTAGGTTCCATGGCAATGTTGGCCACTACACCAATGAATGCGCTGACCTCAAGGACAAGATTGAGAGGTTAATAAAAGAAGGTCAGCTACAAGAGCACAGAGCCAACTGAAACAATAGGACAAATGATAAAAAGAATGATCGTAGAGACAATCAAAGGAATGATGGCCAAATGACGACCGTTAAGAAAACACTATAACAAAGCTTGCAAGCATAATTCGTAACATTTTTTATCCATACCTAGGTCGACTCCCAAAGGTCTCAAAAGAACTACGCTAGTGAGGTGAGAGAAAATTCAAAGCAAAGATGTATGAACGTGTCAACAAGCAAGCCGAACAAGGCATTGAGATATGAAGGAACAGAGATAACATTCTCCGAAGAGGATGCACATGGAGTTCACTTTCCACATAATGATGCTTTACTAGTTGAGACAATGATTAGAAATTATATCGTGTGTCAAATCTTGGTGGACAACGACAACTCAGTTGACATAATATATTGATTGCTTAACCAATATGGGGATACATTGGACCAAACAACACCAAATTCTCGATCACGTTTTGGGTTTATAGGAGAGAACATTATCCTCAAGGGAATAATCAAGCTACCGATAACAATCAAAGAAAAGCCAAGAACGATGACCCTACTATCAAATTTTTTAGTAGTCAAAGGAGAAAAGCAATACATCACAATTAAAGGAAGACCAACTTTGAGGGCTCTAAAGGCCGTTACTGCAATTTACTATCAGAAAGTGAAGTTTTTTACACCAGAGTGAGTGGGCAAAATGACAAGAAACTAGTATGAGTCGAGGCTGGCCTACTCGGATATGGTACATGCATATGCGACCTAAAAAAAGTGGAGATCAGAATGATATGTCAAGGATCGATGGAGGAAGACATAGACCCCAGATTGGAATAAAAGATCATAGGAATAGAATTAGTTAAAGATCTTGTGGAGATAAAGGTAGATGAGCAAGACCCATCGAAGGTGTTAACGATCGAGTCAGGTTAATGAAGAAGCAAGTGGACGAGCTCACAAAATTTTGAAGTAAGAATCTCAAGGTCTTTTCCTGGACACTTGAAGACATGGTAGGAATAGACCAAGAAGTCGCCTATCATCATCTTATCCTTAACCCCAACTATCCTCCTAAGCGTTAGAATAAGCAACTAAAGAACCCAGAGAGATATGAGACTTTGCATAAAGAGGTCAAAAAATTGAAAAAGAGTGGGTTTATTAAGGAGTTTTATTACGTTAATTAGATTTTGAACCCTGTGCTTATCCGTAAACCTAATGGGAAGTGGAGAATATGTATTGATTTCAACGACCTTAATAGGACATGTCCGAAGGACAATATTCCATTTCCACGAATAGATCAGTTGGTCAATGCCACAATTGGACATGAGCTACTAAGCTTTATGGACTTCTACTTAGGCTATAATCAGATCCCTAAGCACCCAAAAGACCAAAAGCACATGTCATTGATTACCAATAAGGGATTGTATTATTACCTTTTCATGCCTTTTGGGCTCAAAAATACAGGCGCAACACACCAACAGTTGGTTAACATAATGTTTGCCAAGCAGATAGGGAAGACTATGGAAGTTTATATTGATGATATATAGGTGAATAGTGTAAAGGCAAGCTTGCATGTTGCTCATCTAGACTAGATGTTCCAGATCCTAAAGGAATACAAAACAAAGCTCAATCCCCTGAAGTATGCATTTAGAGTGACATTGGGGAAGCTTTTGGGATTCATAGTTAGCCATCGAGGAATCGAGGCAAACCTAGATAAAATTCAAACTTTGTTGGGTATGGAGGCACCACAAAAGTGTAAATAAGTTTAGAAGCTGATTAGTTGCGTTGACGCTCTCAACCACTTCATTTCAAGGGCAACTAATAAGTGCATTCCATTTTTTGATGTTTTAAAGAAGCCATTTAAATGAATGGCAGAATGTGACAAGGTGTTTAGGCATTTAAAAGAATATCTTAGGAAAACCCCATTGCTTTCAAAGGTTCTATAGGGGGAGACCCTTTTATATTTGTTTAATTGTTTTGCCCCATGCTCTAAGCTCAGTCCTTATAAGATAAGAGAAGAAAGCTCAGATCTTGGTTTACTACGTAAGTAGCTTGATGCAAAAATGAGGTATCCAAAGATGGAGAAGCCTGCGCTTATTCTTGTTATGTTTGCCAGGAAGTTAAAGAGATATTTCTTGGAACATAAGGTGGTCGTTATAACCAACTATCCTTTAAGGCAAGCTCTTTAAAAGGCAAAGATGTTAGCTCACTTGCTGAAATGGTTCGTTGAGCTGAGCCAGTTTGACGTGGACTACTAGCCTCATATGACGATCAAAGGATAGGGCCTAGCAGACTTTGTTGCTGAATTTACAGCCCGACTAAGGGAACAGAGACACAAGCTAGGATGAAATGGCCTAAGTGAAAGCTGTATGTTGACGGATCGTCAAATAAGCACAGCTCAAGAGCAGCTATAATGTTGGTGAGTCTTGAAAATCATAAGATCATCGCAGCAATGAGGTTTCAGTTCAAGGCGTCAAACAATGAGGCTAAATACGAAGCAATATTAGTAGAACTTCATCTTGCCCATCATTTAAAAGCTAACCAATTAAAGGTTTTTAGTGACTTGTAGATGGTTGTAAACAAATTTTAGATGAATACAAGGCCAAGGATGGGGTAATGTTGAAGAATATGCAAAAGGCAAAAATTTCAATCCTATAAGATCAAGCAAATACCTCGATATGAGAGATAGCAATGCCGATGCTTTAGCTCACTTCACCATGTCAAAAGATTTAAAGCGGCTTAGAGTGGTGCCCATCGAAATCTTAGAAGTGCCGACCATAGAGAAGCAAATAGAAGAAGCAATGCCAATTGCTCAAGGAGATAATTGGATAACCCTAATTATGAAGTATCTACTTAAGAGCGAGCTCCCAACTAATCCTAATGACACCAAAAAAACTCGTTATAGGTCAGTACGTTATTTGCTGCATGATGGAGGTACTCTACTAGGAGGTAATTATGCACCTCTCTTTTGTTGTCTTAACAAGGATGAAAGGCAAAAGGTTTCGATGAAGATACATGAAGGATTATATGGGAACCATTTTGAGGGGTAGTCTTTAGCCCATCAGACATTGAGGAAGCGGTGTTATTGATTGGCCTTAAAAAAGGATCTTGTAGAATAAGCACACAAGTGTGACAAATGCCAATGATACACCATAGTGCTGAGGCCTCACCCCGAGAATCTTACATCAATCTAAAGCCTGTGGCCGTTTACAAAGTGGGGAATCGATATTATTGGTCCTTTTACCCCTGCATCTCCAAGTGCAGTTCCCTATCACGGTGGTCGACTATTACACCAAATGGGCCGAGGTAAAGGTATTCATAAGCATCACTAAGGCTTATTGTCTTAGTTTTATTTGGTCACATATCGTCTACTGCTTTGAAATCCCATTTCGCTCGTCTTCGACAATGGTAAACAGTTTATTAATGGCAAAATGAGGAGATTATGTGATGATTTTGGCATCAATAAGAATTTTTCGGTTGTCATCTACTCACAGTTAAATGGTCAAGTAAAAGTCATAAACAAAATTATCAAGCACGCATTAAAAAATGCATCGACGACATTAAGGAAAGATGGGCCAAGGAATTACCAAAGGTATTGTGGGCTTACACGATGATGAGTAGAACCACCATAGGCAAGACACTGTTTTCCTTAACGTATGGTGTTGAGGCAGTTTTGCCAGTCGAGACCATCACACTTACCAACTTAGTTGTCGGATATGGTGAAAGGAAAAATGTGCGGTTAATGGATGTAGAGCTTGACCTGATTGAGGAGCAAAAGATCGACTTGCAGATGCGTCTTGTGGCTTACCAACAAAGAACAGTGAAATATTATAACAAGATGGTTAAGGAAAGAAGGTTCACTATTAGTGACTTAGTCCTCAAGAGACTGACTCCAAGCATGAAGTTGAGAAATGTTGGCCCCCTTGGTCCAAATTGGGTCCTATATTAGACCAAAGATTTACGTGTCATGTTCTAGGCAGGCCAATGTGTAGCGTACCCATAAAATGCTAAGCATGTGTGCCCTTACTATCAGTAGTTTGTTGGAGTTGGTTTTTTAGTTTATTTTTATTAGTTTATGCTTTGTTGGTTTATGATGTGTCAACCGTAAGAAGTTTCAAGTTAATAAAGTAAAACTCCAAAGGAGCTATTTTCATTCTATTTATTTCTTTAATTTATTTTAGTTTCATTTTCAATTGGTTGAAATCAAAATGTCAAAATAGAGTTAAAGACTCAACGTTTGACATAGGGGACAACGGAGCTAGGAGACTAAAGGCCTACCTACAAAAGCTCCCCCTTTTTTCTGTGTGTTTTACCAATTAATTGTTATTAATTTCACTCAGTTAATTTTAAAGAAATTTAACCCCCCTTTTTTTGCATGTTTCAAAAATTAATTTTTATCAATTTTACTTGGCAAATTTTAAAGAAATTTGTTCGGTAACCTTTATGTGCAATAAAGCAAAGTTAGGAAAACTTATATTAAAAGTAAAAATAATTCTTACAAAAAAAAAGGCCAGTTGTCATGATGTTTCTACATTAAAAAAAAAAAAAAAATCTCTTTTACTGCCCTCTACCAGAAGTGTCCTCTGCCTTAGTTGCAGTGTTGTTAGTGGGAGTCGAGGCATCAGAAGAGTAGAGAAAAGAAAGATCCCACTTCGGATTAGCAACCCAAATCTGCTCGACAATCTACTTACCCACCATCTAAAGAATAGCTTTCTAAGTGCGCAAACTCCTTAGAAGCCTGAAATGCCTTGACTGTAGTGGCAGCAGTAGAGGTGATCTCTTCGGATTTCTTCTTCTCTACCTTTGTGACTCTGGTCCTAAACTTTTCTGCGCCTTCTAAAGCGCCTCTTTCTCTTTCTTGACTACAACTGTAAGATTAATCTTCTGCTGATGCTCAACGATCTTGTCCTGCTCTATCCACAGTAGATTTTGGACTTTAACTTCCATGTCTTTTACCTCCTTAGTGGCTTGCTTTTCAACATTGGGGAGAGCCTTCAGGGACTCTATCTCCTTGCGGGTCCCTTTAAGGTTTTGGACGAACTGTTCAATCTCACCGTAGAAGATGAGGACCATCATGAGAGCCTGTAAGGAAATACGAGATAGAATGTTAAAGGAATAGATATGATGTAGCAAAACCAAAAGGGAGAGATAAAAGAAAATACTCACTTTAACCTGGGAATGAATATTCTCCTCATAGTGCTTATGAAGCAGAGACTTTTTCACGATAGCCTAGTCCTTGTCAAACATGAATTCATAAATTGCTTAGAAGGCAAGGCTAATCTGTAGTGGTAAGTTGAGCATACTCCCAACTTGGGCTTCCGTCACGTCACCCATGATAAAGTTAGGGTCCTAAACTTAACTCCTTGGTGGCATGTGAAGAGATCTTTCTGGAGGAGGGGGAGAAAGGTCAGGCACTTCAATGATTTGCCCCTTTCTCTCGACATCCACAAGATGAAGAGTTGTCATCAACCTGTTGCTTCTTGGCAAGTGGGGCATCATCAGTCTTTCTCTTATCTTTCCTTTGGGGCAGTTTCTTGGAAGAATCTCTACCTGAGGACGAACCGACACTAGCAGTAGTCTGGTATTTCTTGCCAAAGGCAGGGAGCTTTAGGCCTCAATATCTCTACAAAAGAAAGGAAAAGTTAGACCTTATAGTAGCTAGACAAGTAATACAATTACGGGGTAAAAAAAAAAGCTAATTCCTATCACTTCATAAGGAAGTCTCTCCAGGATGACCAAAGTAGGGACAAAAAGGTGTATAAACCAAATGCCAGCATATTCTCTACCATCAACAAGTTGACGACCTTTCTATGCTCTGCAGAAAGCTCAGCATTGTACCTAAAATAAACTTGCCAAGTTTGAGATAGGACATGGCGCTCTGGAAGTTTTGAAAATTAGATAAAGGTTAGTATGAATCCTAAAAGCATGACAGATGACTTGACGCAAGAGAATGATGCTTATTAGGGATGCGCCATTAGGTCTCAACCTTGTATTTTTTTTGTCTGTCCTCTGGATATGTTGTAATCATCCTTGAGCATTAAAAACATAGTCTTCCAATCATGATTGGAAGAAGGAAGCTTTAGGATGATCATAGGAACTTTGTCCTTAGCTCGACTGTAAGCACTAACGTAGTAATAACCTGGTTGCTTGGGCATCTGGCTGATGCAATAGCAGTAGATAAACTCATCTAGGTGGAGGGGAGCTTTGAAATAGATATACCACAATATCCACATGCAAAAGAAGATGTTTTAGAAGTTTGGGATCAGTTGTGTGGGTGACATTTCGAGCCCACTACAAAGCCCTTTCACGAATGGATAGAGAGGAAAGGCTTGGCCTGCTATGATCCACCCAGTGTACATGGTGAGACAACCCAAAGGGACAGTGCCCACACATTGGTCCTCGTTCGGTAGTACAAAATTGAAGTATCAGCCATCGATATGACCTTCCATGAATTCTCAATGGATATCATTAGCCTGACTACAGGTTGTAGTCATCCTCCCTCTCTTTGATAAGATTTCTTCACTAAACATGACCAATGGTTTATCCTCTCCAACAGCAATCCCATATGACGTCTCCTTCTGGAATTGTGGGTGGTTCATAACCGGTTGAGGATACTTAGGATCTGGAATCACCGTTGAAAGTAGGGTAGGGATGCTATCGACAATCTAATCCATGATTTCAATAGAAGGAACGGTGGCAAACTTATCAATATCACTAAAAATCAGTCATCATTTGAGGTCGACCTAAAAGCTAAAAGCACTAGGTAAATGGCTGTTTGGCAACCTATTCATCTAATAGGCAACCTAACCTAAAAATTCTAAAACGAAAAACTAATTCCTTGGATTCCTAAAAATGAAAAAATGCCCCGAACTACTGAACATGAACGTTTCTCTGGCTATTTCCTAGTCATATTTTATCCCTAACACCCTTTTTGTCAAGAATTTCTAAGAACCAAATATAGTAAAGAAAGCAATTAAAAAAACAC
>CAMOHE010053223.1:88934-108382 GCA_946598075.1 Artocarpus hirsutus | reverse complement strand
TCCTAAAAGATACATATATACATATACCTGTATGTATGCATGCGTATACATATCAGTTTTCACATCAAAGCTAGCTAGATAACTGATTATCACGCATACAAAATACAAGTTTTGGGCTTTTGGGAATAGATGGACCTACCTACATAATATAGGGATATCAAGAGGTACTAAAAGATCAAGCATATAAATAAGCTACTTTACAAATCCATGAAAGGAAACCGCAAGAAATTAAACGAAACAGTACATATACACTGCAAAATAAATAAATAAATAAATAAATAAAGCCGATATAAGTATATCATGATCAATAAGAGTAGACAGACATAGACATAGACATGGACTTCCTTTGAAAAAGAAATCAATAGTACCAAAAGAAAAAAAAAAAAAAAAAACCTTCAAAAAGTCAACAATGACAAATATTACGAATTCCACGAAATGATTACGTTAAGTAACCGTTTACTAGGTACGTTGGAGCCGCCGTTTGAATCATTTTATTTTCTTTCATAAAAATATAAAAATTTAAATTTTAGTTCAAACTTTTTCGTTCAACCAAACCCCGCTATAAAAAACTTTTGTTACCTTCTTGTGAGAGAGCGTCAATAACGTTGGTGGGAGTATCAACGGCACGGCGGCGGGAGGAGTCGTCAGTGCCGTCAAAGTAAAGAAGATCAACGTCAAGACGTCGGCGCTCGGCCCTGACGGCGGCCTTAACGCCGTATCTCTCTCCCACAAGTAGGTCCCACCTGAAGATGTGGGACAGGCTGGTCATCATGTCGTCCAGCTCCTCGTCCCTCATGTTGACCAGAGTCCTCGCCGTAAACCCTAACTCCGCTATCTTCGCCGCCGTGTAGTACCTTATTCCGTACGCCTGAAAAAGCTCCTCCAACCCCCCCAGCTGTGATGGGTTGTTGTATCCTCTCGCCGGCGGCACCACCTCTGAGCCCGCTGTCACCATCCCTCCTCGTGGGTCCCACTTGAACAAGCTCGCCGTGAAGGCGTCGGGATCCATATATACGACCCCTGATTGAGATACCTTTTTTTTTTTCTTTTTGGGTTTTTTTTAACTCTCTTCTAGTCAGTGAACGCTGGTACTACTATTCGATCTGTTTGGTTCGTTTGGTTTGGGTTCTTATTATATTAGTGTAACATATTTTTGTTTCCGAAACTGCCCTTCTTTGATTTTTTTTTTTTTTTTTTGTGGTTCTCATGCTTCCCGAGGAATAAGAGAAGAAAACTTGTTTTACGATCTTAAGACCTTTTCTGATGCTGATGATCATGTTGTGTTTGACAGTGCAAGACCCGAACAAAAAAAAAAAAAAAAAGGAGGGAAGAAAAACATGCTCAGAACAAATTTTGTCGGACTGATATTTTATTAGTATTTTTTTATGTTGTGGGGTGATTTCGTTATTTTCTTCATTATTTTTCCCGACTAAAGAGGGGAGAGACTTTGTTATGAGTTGTATGTGCCTTCTGTTCTGGAGCTGATGACAATGATCATGTTGTGTTTGACGGTCTTGGCTGGCCAGTCGCTTTAACTTTACCCAAAAAAACAAACAATATCAGAAACAAATTTGTCACTAGTTGGTGGGTCCCGTTACTCTGAAATCTCTTGCCATGTCGGCTTTGATAACACAAAAAATTAAAAAAAAATGAAGACGGGTCATTTTGGGGTGAACAAAATTAAGACGAAAATTCGGAAAAAGGAGTCAAAATGAGGCAAAATTTGTTTTTTGGGGACAAGAAAAGTAGAAGGAGAGGGCAAATAGATGTTGACAGTTGAAAAACGGAGAAAAAAGAAAGTATATGTGGGAATGTCAACTTGATGTGTCCAAACTCTCCGACACTTCTTGACATCGAGAAGCTAGACCAAACCGCTAACATATGTATATTTACGTTGCCTAGCGTGTAATAAGAGCTTATATCCCATCCTAGCCACCTTTTTCATCATGCTTTTGTATGTGCAATTCATGGCGATTAAATATTTCTGTGTGACTTTTATAGTGGCCGTATATTTTTAATTGTTTGCCCCACGTACGTATATGTCTAACTAAATGTCGCCATACTTTTTTTTTTATTTAGAAGGCGAAATCATGTGACATGTGTCATGCCAAGAATGTTATTATAATTATCTCAAGTTTCGACCTCGATATAAGTAAAAGACTTTAAGCTCGATGTGTACTGATCGAAGAGTAAGGCATACCCTAACCTATTGATGGCTGATTGAAAAATGCCATTAAACATGCCAAGGGATCAAGTTCATGAGCTTTCGAGATTGAGAGTTGATCATGCAAGGCCCGACCTGAAGTAACTAATCAAAATATGGCATGCGTCGACTTTGTAGGACTTTCAGGGAACCTTTCCCCTATCATTTTTATGCTAGAATAAGTCTAAAAATATCACAAATTCCAACTAACTATTAAGATGGTCGGGTCATACTAGATCCAAGGGATCTCTTTGAATCACTCTAACAGGCAAATTTCTTAACATCGAGTCAAACTTAAAATTACATTTTCAGCCTTCATTCTCATGCAAAAATCTCTACCACACTCTTTGCTCTTCACTATGGTTTAGCTGGCCTAAGCGTTAGGGTGTTTTCTCAGATACAAGTACTGGAAATGTCCATCTTGGCAAAGGGTGTTAGGGAATTTTGATGTGATTTTTGCACCAAAAAAAAAAATAATGAAAATTGGATTTTCTAATTGTGTGAAAATGAATTTTAGAAAAACAAGAGATCCTAAAACCTCTTAGTATTTTCTTTTAGCTAAATATGCAATTTCCTTTAAGCTAATAGACTTTACCTTTACTTATAATTCAATTGCTATTAAATTAAAAATGAAGATAGGTAAAAATAAATGGAAAACAAACAAAGAGGAAACAAAAGGGAAATGGAATCCGCTACTCTTGCTCCCTAAATTAACCCCGGTAAAGTGAAAAGCCCTTTCTATTTGTTTATTTATTTATTGCAAAAAAATAAAAAATAAAAACTATAAAGGGTAATTGGTATTTTCATTAAAAAAATCATGAAATTGGAATCAAAATGGACACAAGCCATAAAAAATAAAACAACTAACATGGTGTTTAATAACGTGAGTTAGAACCAAATCTTTATGTTTCTATAGTGTAAAGCTCTAATATATTACAATGTCAAAAAAATAAGTATTACAGTATAAAGTTCTCACATATTATAATATTTTTAATAAAAATTAATTCAATGTTTTCAAACACAATAAACAATTTATGGAAAGCATGGAAGTAAGTCAACTCATTCCTATCGTAAATAAATCAAGAAAAACTAAAATAATTTCTAGCAAAAAAACAAAAGAGAAAAATTCAACAGCCTTTGGCCAATTTGACAGAGCAAATAAATGAAGTAATATTTTGGAGGCAAGGAAGTACACGAGGATGTTGTAGACTCAGAAGATGGTGAATGTCTGAAAAGGCTGATCTCCTTTTGTACTTCAAAAAAGACAAACACCCATCAGAATCAGAATCAGAATCAGATTATCACGACCCCCAACTTACTTGGGCCCAACCCAAACCCAACAACAAAACACCAAACCCAAACTTCTTCTTCCGCCTTGATCTCCTGAGATTTCCGCGTCACAATCCAGTGCAACTACACCCACCTGCTCCCACGCAGCCCAAACACGTGGCACTGACACATTTGACTCCTCATCTATGGACACGTGTCATTCCAGGGACGCGAGATGCTCATTATGCTTTGAAAACATTCTTTTTTATTTATATTAATTTTAGAATAAGGAAAAAAAATTAAGTCGGAAAGAAAAAGAGGTAGGTGCAGAAAATCTTCTTTTATGATTTTGATCTTCTTATTCAGAAGAGTGAAAAATCTGTAGTAAACCAGATTGTACTATGTGGTACATTGAACCAATGAAAGTCTGACACGTAGAGTCTCTGTATTGGTGCAATTCCCCCACAGACCACCTTCTGGTTTCAATGAGCATACAGTGTTAGCAATCAGCCAGCCCCAGACTGGGACCGCCTGCTCTTTGCCACAAGTCATTTTTAATTACAAAAACTCGTCTCGTTATAACCTTTATAATATTTTATTTTTTAAAATTAATATCTGTTTCTATTAAAGTATAAATTATTAATAAAAATAAATTTTTTATTAAAATTTTAATGACAAATTAATAAATAATTTTAAAATTAGTGCCTTTTTGATAATCTTAGTTATTAAAACAACAAAAAAATTTAAACTATAATAAAAATAGTCTTTATTAATGATTAAAACAAAAAAAAATCAATCAAAAACATATAAACTTATAAACTTATAAACAAAATCAATCAAAAAAAAAAAATCAATCAAGAACAGCGGATTGTTCTTACATTGTAGCCCATCACTGAATTCACAGCTTAACCTAGCATTAATGTGTGCGCAAAGAAAAGAAAACAAATTATAAACTTCAATTTTGTAGATTAATTAAGGACTAATTAATGATTCAGATCTAGGCTTTACTAGAATCTTAAAAGGCAAGCTGGAATAAGCAAAATCTAATCTCACCGATGTTCCCCACCTAAACAAAATGAAGTTTTATTTATTTACAAACAAAACGAGCGTAGTTGCTTATCAATCATTTTCCACTAATATAATAGATGTTTCAATTAATTATTTGTGTGCTTTGCGATTTTTAGAGTTAGTTTTAGAAAATTAATTCCATGTGCTGACTAGGAGTAGTTAGTTTGTTATTAGACTGTTATCACTAAATTAAGATGTAACAAACTCTGTAACTGCTTTGATAGCTCTGCGCACATAAGTCATATATAGTGTATGTTCTGTACATTTTCTGAGAACAATAACAATAACAAGATCAAATTCTCCAGTTCTTTTCTCTAATAGCGATATCTTATTCTTTGAATTAATCTATTGGACAAATATTGCAGCGACTTTCACTATAAATTAATCAAATTTTATTTCTTCTGAACACATGTGCAAGTTGAAAATGATTAAAAGGAGCTATGCATCCATATGTGTCCTTTTTTTCTTTTGCTTGATCTTCTTCTTCAAGCATTCAGGTTAGTCTATGTTCAAATGTAAACTAATTAATTAAGCTCTTTTAATTAGAGATTGGGTGTGGTCCTACTCATACATCTCTTTTTGCCCCCCACACCCTTTCAATTAAAGATTTCTTATTACAAAAAGACCCTCGCGTAAAATGACAAGAAAGATAATTATGATTGACTCAATTACATAATTAAATTTTATTATAAACAAAAAATTCATATTTTTTTTTCCCTCTCCATACACCCGGCATGCATATCCCTAAATTATAGACTACTGACAACGGTTATTTTGCCCTTCTTTTCATGTTTATATTTTTGGCTATCTTTTTTTTTTTAAAAAAGGCTCGTCCTTTTTTGTCTTTTACATGAAGTTGGATTGATTTTTGAATTCATTTTGTTCTTTTTTTGTTTTACCATTTTTTATTTTCTGTTGTCATTTATCTTTTTTTAGTCAAACCTGAAGTGATATGATAATTTTATTGTCGTTTGTTTATTTGTTTATTTATTGAGAGTTGTATTGCTTTTATTTTTTTATAAAAAATGACTTCTACTTGTCAAAAAAATATATTAGTTGTCCTTTATTTTTATAAAAAAATTGTTATGGAGAATTTTATTTATGTATTCAAAAAAGTTTCATGCTTAAAGCTTCAAAAAAAAAAAGAGAGATATATAAATAAATAATAACATTAAACTATTGAAAAGAAAAATGAAGTGCTTGATAATTAATAATCTTATGGAAATAATTTGAGATAATTTTAGAATAATATAGACATGCAGAAAGTAAATTTAATCATTTTAAAATTATTGGGGTGAGAATTTAGAAGGAGATGCAGAAAGTAAAAAAAGGGTGTGTAAATACTATGCTTAGCTAGAAATTAAGTTGCCTTTGAAAGTTTAATAAAGTTTTCCTCAAAAATCAATATCAATGGCCGATGTATTTATTTGTTGTACTGAATTAAAAATAAGATAGCTAAATCTTCTTTCCAACAAATTTCGTGGCAACTTGCTAAATTCCTTCAAATTAGTGGGCCGTTATATTAGCGCATTAGGTATCAAACAAGTCTATACGTTCTATCTAACATGTTTATCGGTACGAGTTAGAATTTTTTTTTTAGAGGGTTGTTAATTATGATTTTTGGTTACTTAAGATTTAAAGTATGATATAAGAATATACTCAAAATTCATAACTTAATACAAATGAATTTAAAAAAAAAAAAAAAGAAGGAGGGATAAATAAGGGAAGGCAAAAAAAAAAATACAAATTGTTCCATTGGGACAAAATTTATAAAAGCAGCCGTTGCTGCGCCCGGACCAAAGGCAGGCAGGCAGGCAGGCAGCTCCTGCTGCTGTTTGTGCGTGCATCTAAGTATGTGATAATTTACATATATGAAAAGTGTATATATATTTGCAGTCGCCTATCTAAAACTTCTTTCTTTTAACCTTTTACGTACTTAATCAAAAGAAGTTTATAGCAATTTGCTCGTCTTAAAATTCTTCAATTCTATATATTAATTACCTCAACTAACGTTTTGAAATCTGTCACTTGACTAATATATGAAATGTTAGTAACATATTTTTGGCTCCACCCCTACAATGCTGGAATCGGTTAATATTAAGAGAATTTCATTGCATAACGAGCAACAATGTAACACCAAAGAGCAATGTATAAAGCGATGCAGAAAGAAGTTTCCAACATCAGTTTCTGTGTGACAAGGTGATTTCAAACGTAATGGGTTTTTGTGTATGCAACGTACCAATGATGCATTAACACCGCCGCGACCCGCAAGCCCCCCGCTGCACTCCGACGCACACACACACACCCAATTTCTGCTCTAATTGTTGCTTTACATCTAGGGGTTATAAACAACCAAAAAAAAAAAAAAATCAAAAGAAAAGCGTGCCAGAATCATAAGATATACTCTTCATCTGAAATAGGCTGGAAAAAAAAGTCTCATTAGAACCTCAAAGGCCTGTTTTAAAGAATTTACTAAATTTTAATTAAAGTAAAATTAAATAAAATTACTAAAAGCACAGAGTAAATAAAGAACATAATAATTTTTAGTGTGGTTTGGCTATAAAGTCTATGTCTACAGCGCCACGCCTAGATGTTGAACAATCCACTACAAAAACAATTTACAAGCACCCAGTGGACTTAATCAATTTAAGACTCCCTCTTGATCAATAATTCGTAATTGGAGGTAGGTAAAATTTATTAACTCCTCTATTTACTTTTTTGTCCTCGAGTGCTATTGATTCTCTAATGACTAAAAAATTCAAGAACTTAATCACGAATTGAGCACTCTTATTATTCAAGCTCCGAATCAATACTTAAGAGAGTTATTTATTTGTTTCTCATTAGAGATGAAATAGATTCCATCTTGTAATATTAACATGCTTGATTACTTACTTCATTACGCCTCCAAAATATAAGGGATAGGATTAGATTCTTGAATCTGTACTAAGTAAATGAAAAAGACACAAATCTATAAATAAGAGTCTTCTAATAACTCAGGATTAAAATCATCTTATATATGACCATTGGTCGATATAATTAAACTTGCTATATTTAACAGAAATTATTAGTTGTTCATATCACATCATGTCCCGGTTCTACATAATCTCACTATGTGCAGTGCACGCATTTAATGATTCATTACATTAATAGTTTGGATAAGATTGTTTCATTCTCAATAGAAATGACCCATACTAGTAATGTTGAATTAAAGATTCCATACTTTAATTATAAAATTAATTATATGTTATTAACCAATTTAGTTATCATCCTTAAATATTATCCTTTTATATATAACACTATAAAATATTTAAGGTCAAAAAAATAATTATGAAATTTTAACGATATTCATAAATTATTGAAAATACATATACAAATATTATGAAAAATTCTCTTTTATTTATTTATAAATACATTTTTTTTTTACAAAACGTAATATGTGTTGAGGGCATCTATTATAACATGAATGAGACCAAGCTCATCATTTGAATAAAATTATAGGCCAAAAGGTCTTTTAGATAAGCACCAGAATTTTTCTAATAAGCCAAGAAAATAAAGGACGTTATGACAATGAGAATCCTTTATTTATTTATTTATTTATTTTTTTGAGAGACTCTATTGGAAAACTAAGACGTATTCAACTTATGATTAGATGGTATATGGTCTATGAAGTCAGCATAAAAATGATACCGTATTGATTCAAAAGTTTCGAGTGTTAATTGTTGCTAGTTCTCAATCAACAAAAAAATCAGTGGTTTAATTCCGGTGAAAGATTTTATGCTCGATTCGGAGCATAATTAACTACGTTCCCTCGTAAATCGTAACAATAATGTAAAACATATTACACGTAATTATAAAATATTATGTATTTAATATATCTATTTTTTAAAAATATGCTATTTACTTACATCAGAAAAAAATATTATACTATTTGGTGTAATTTTCTTACTTTTTTAAGTTCGTCTCTCTAAGTACGATATGCTTAGACAATTATATAATTTATAGGAAAAAAAAAGAAAGAAAAAGACAAACTAACACATGTGAGAATATATATATATATTTTTGGATGCAAATGATGGGTCTATCGGATAAATATTAAGAAGCCTATCTCTAAGAAAAATCGCAAAAAGATATACTTTTTTTTAAAGTAAGAAAAGCTTTAATTTATATATCCAAAACCTAATCGAACTCAAAGGAAATCGAAGTTTCTCTAACAAACAACTATATATAGTCGTAGGCGCTACAGTCTCTCCCACTTTCAGCCTTTTCCTTTGTTTTTCCTTTCCCCTCCCTTTCAATTCAATTGTTCGAATTTTTATTCCTCATTAGTTATTAAACAATGATCACAAAACAGTTGTTATCTGCTCTTTGGCAGACAATTAAGAGAAGAATTTATTGTTCTTCATCTGCTGAGTACTCGAATGATGTGGCCATGTTGCAAGGTTTATTTTCTGTTTCTTCTTTTATCCCTAATTTTAACTATTTATGGTAAAAAGCAAGCAAAAGTAGAGTTCTTTTTAGTTGTTTCAATTATTAATTATCTATACCTATCCAATTTTATTGTGTTGTTTTTAATTCCCCTGTAATTTCTTCTTACATGCATATATATGCTAGCTTTTAGCGTTTAATTTAGAATTTTAGATCGATTGAAAGTTATTAATTAGCTAGCCATATCTATGCTTTGCTTCCAATAATATTAATTTTAATTACGGGGTTTTTAACTATAAATTAACCAGTACGGTTCCAATAAAAAGCAGTCAAAAAATTATAAGATTATTTTCATAAATTCTTATGCGTCTTTTTTTTATTTTGCCTTCTAATTTTTTAAAACCCATCAAAACATTTAAAAGTTAGGAAAATGGGTTATTTTGCCTCTTTTATCTAATTTTGTCTATGTTATTGGTAAAATTAATAACGTGACATATAATTAATTATTAAAAAATATACTAAAATTATAATTAAATATATATAAATAAATATTAAAAATAAAAAAACCATTTTATTTCAGATTTTTTTTTATATTTTTATCACTCTCTCTAGCTCCTTTTCTCTCTCTACGACAAGTCTCAGACCCAAAAAACCAAAAAAAAAAAAAAACCGTTCATCGGCGAACCCCACCGCGCCCTCTCCGCCCCACCGTGCACCCATGCGCAACCCCCTTCCCTTGCGCTAGCCCAATGACGGTCAATCCCATGGCCACCGCCACCCAACCGTGCCTTCTACTACCTCTCCATGGCTGGATTGCCATTCTCGACGAGTGCCCCTCCATCTTTTGCTTCTCCTACTACGAAATCGGCCTCGAATTCGCCACTCTCTTTCTCTTTCAAGCTCTTCCTTTTTTTGTGGTTTTTTCTATTGCTTTCTGTTTGGGGGCTGAGAAAATGTAGGCAAAGGGAAAGAAAGATGGGATTTTGTTTCATGAACTTCAAAATTGTTATTTTCTTTATCCTTTTTGGATTCTTTAAACACATTTTTGAGATGCAAAATTTTGCCAGAACCCAAACGGTTCTTGCTTGAATTGGAATTCGTCAAATGCCTTGCTAATCCCAAATACATCTATTGACTTTTTTTTTTTTTTTGAGAATACATCCACTGAAATTTTTGAGTGACTTTTTCTTTAGTAAATTTTTTTGAGTGGCTTTTTTTTATAAAGGTTTTGAGTGACTTTTCTTTTTCTTTTTCTTGGGGGAGTTTTGAGTGACTTTTGAGATCGGGAGAAAGAAAGGGGAAAAATTAAAATAATTTTTAATTTTTTTAATATTATTATTTTTATTTTATTATAATTTTAATATATTTTTCATATTTAATTGCACGGCATGTCATTAATTCCGTTAATAATGTAGATAGAATTGGCAGATTTTCTATAGCTCAAAGGTGTTTTGGCCGGTTTTGAAAAACCAAGGCCAAAGTAAATTAGGGTATATAAGTAGGGGAATTTATGAAAATAATTCAAAACTATATGATCTAATTATTGTATTTTATTTAATTATTGGATTTTTTTTCAGTTCCTAATTTTTCACGTAATATATGTACTTTCAGAAAGAGATGCCAAACCCGGCCACTATTTGTTGAAGATTGAGTCATTTAATGAACTCTCGGAAAATCTTACATTGCCTTACATGACTAAGGAGTTTACAGCCGGAGGCTATGAATGGTACGTGCTTCTCTCTTGTATTATTATTTTTTAAAAAAGAATATTAATTGATTCAACTATATATATTCTTTAAAACAAAAATTTAGGTGAGGTTGAAACAACAATATTTATAAATTTACACTTGTTTGAAAATTGTGTAATTAAATTGGGTGTAAAATTGAATACGGCAGGGAACTTTGTATATACCCGAAAGGGGATGAAGAGAATGATGGAAAAAATCATGTTTCCATGTACTTGCAAGTTGCTGACACGGATCTTCTCCCTGATGGTTGGGAGATTAACGCTACCTTCAACTTTTTTATTTACGATCAGATTCGGGACAAGTATGTTGGTCTCCAAGGTATAGTCTATATCCATATCTATATCTATATCTATATCTATATATGTATATGTATATGTACAAAGTATATTTGATCGTTGATGCAAGTACTTCCAAGTTATTCTCAATTTTTTGAATTAATTCTTTGGAGATTTTGTTATTCTTATATATATATAGAGCCCTCACTTATGATTATATGCAGATGCGAGAAAAAGACGTTTCTGCTCAATGAAGAACCGATGGGGTGTCGCTAAATTTATTGATCTTAAGACGTTTAACAACTCATCAAAAGGATATCTTATCAATGACACCTGTATTTTGGGAGCGGAGGTTTTTATTTCGTGCATCGAGGAGCGTTTGAGGATGATACATGACCCCGAAAGAAGTTGCAAATACAAATGGGAATTTAATAATTTTTCAAAGAAAATATGTGATAAGTGGTACAAATCTGATTTTTTTGTAGGTGGAGATTATAAGTGGTATGTGATTACACGTAATCTTATAATTAATTATAGACCTAATTATTAATGTTAGAATATTCATGCACTAGAAACCTTATTAGTATGCATTTTAATTTGTTGATTTGCAGGAGGCTATTGTTGAATCCAAATTGTCATGATTTGAGTAAGGGAAGCGTTACAATTGGTCTAGAAATGGATAATTCAGCTATTCCTCCCAATAATAGAGTGGTTGCAAATTTCCGTTTTCGGCTGGTGAACCAAACCAAGCAAGATGAAGATATTCAAATTTTAGGTCATAAATATAATATTTTAGTTTTGTTTTGTTTACCATCTTTCAAATTCAAGATCACAAATCAAGAGTTTTTAATTTTTTTATTTTTTTTTTTTTTTCTTTCCAGGCTCTGGTGAAATCTACTCCTCCAGATATACGGATCCCATGAATTATGGAGATTGCATCTTAGAAGAAGAAGCTGATTTTTATAAGAGGCCTTATTTTATAAGTCTTGCTGAACTCCAGGATCCAAAAGCCGGTTACCTCGTAAATGACACCTGCATCTTGGAAGTGGAGATTGACTTACTTGCGTTGCATAGTCCATTCAATTGATGATTGTTGCTCCTAGTTAGTTAATTTACTTTGGTGTTCAGAAAGTGACATATATTTATATTTGAATTATTATTGATTACTATTATCTTTTTGCTTGTAGTTTAGAACATGATATAAATTGAAGACTCTGATCTCAAATATTCATTGACCCAATAAAATATTTATTTTTGTTTTTTCTCCGACAAATCTTTCCTTAGAATTACGCCTTGTGCTAATATATATAATATTTTTTTAGTCAAATGTACCCTAGTCACACCTTTTTTTTTCTTGTGGAATTATCAACTACTATCTTATCTCCTACATGATTTTTTGTCTAGTTTTTCCGCAAAACTAAAAACACGCTTTGATTAAATTATGCATTTGAGTGCATTTTACTTAAATATTTTTTAACTAAACTAAACTCTTAATTAAGAGTATAATAAATCTTAAAAAACTAAACCATTCACGAATCCAAAAATCAACAGACTTAGCTCTAGAAAAAATTAATAGATTACTACTTATAAGTATGCATTTCGTAACATGTGCTTTTTTTTTATTAATATAATTACTTGTTGATATTTTGAGGAATTTTGATATTTTTTTTTATGTTTTCAGTTTATCCTCCCATCCAAAACAAAAACCTCACTCCACCAAAGTTCTCCACATATAGTGACCCGAATAATGGTGATTGTAACCTAGAAAATGAAGCTAATTTTCTCAAGAAACCCCTTGTTTAGTAGTTGTGGTTTCCATCACTTTTTCGGTTATGAACAATTTAAAGTTTTCATATGCAACTGTAACAATAAAAAAATCGCTACAGTATAAAGCTTTCACATACTATAAAAATTAATTCTAATCAACGGTTCTAACCACCATACTAAACACTTATTTAGACATAAGCCATGCATAGTCCTATATCTAACTTTTCCAACTTTAGTCTTTTTCTTTCTGTTTTTTCTCCTCTTCGATTCCTTTTTGGTAATTTCTCTTTTTAATTAATTGTTAAACAATAATGAACACAAAGCTGGCGCAGTTGGTAGCTGCTTTTTGTCAGCTAACTAATAGAAGACTCCGTTATTCTTCAAAAAGATAACAAGAAGTTGCAAAGCTCTTACGCGCATGTAGGAGAAAATAAATGTTTCCCCTCAATGGTACTGAATTGATGAGGTTATTGCTAAATTTATTGATCTTAAGACGTTTAATCATCAAAGGCTACCTTATTAAATATATGGTTGCAGGCAAAGCATAGCAGTAAACCACATACGACTTCACCTTAAGGTGAAGAATTCAAATCTCCTATCCTCAAGTTAAAAAAAAATATATATATATATATATATATATATATATATATATATATATAGTGAATTTTGGAGTGGAGGTTTTCACTGCATGCATGTGCCGAGGATTGTTTTAAAGCTGAAAGAATTTGCAAATACAAATGGGAATTCGACATTTTCAAGAAAATAATTAGGTGACAAGCGGTATGAATCATATTTAGTTGGTGAAGCTCAATATAGATGGTATGCATGTTTGATAAAACAATTAGCGATATTCTGTCGGAAAATCACAATCTTATGGATATAATGTTTCTATAATGTAATTTTTAGTGTCCTGAACTATTTTTAGCAGTTTTTATTTTGCCTCAAGACCTTTTGGTCTAGTACCACGGGAAGGGATTTAATTTATATGTCACATTTCGTGTTTTCTAATAGTATCATGTCACGTAATTTAAAATATTTTAATTGATATAATTAGTGTTATAATATTTTAATTGATATAGTATTTTAATTAACCTATTATTAGAGGGGCATTGGAATTAGTTCCCATAATATGGTATTACTGGTATGTACTTTGTTGCCTTGACGAAGGAGATCGTCGTAGAAGCATGCAATTGTCATGCATTGAGTTACGGAAGCATGAGGGTTGGTTTATAATTGGATAAAATATTTGTAACTGCGATTTTTGGTATTAGTATTTGTGTTTTATTATTTTATTTAAAATGAATCATTTCTTTATGCATAATTATTCGGCCACTGTGCTTCTGTACGTAAATATAGATGCATGTGTCCATCAAGGTACAATTGGTACGAGGAATGGCTGGAGCCCACCGGCCGACAAGAGAGAAATAAACAAGGGGATTGGTCAATGATAGTTTTAACATAACCAAAAACTATATGTGGAAAAGTTATCCCCACGTCTTGAGCAATATCTTCTTTCTATTTTTTTTTTTTTTTTGAATTATTCTTCCTTGTGCTCCTGAATTTTGTGACCGTTCTCATTAGTATTTGTGTTAGAAACAAAAGGAGAAAAAGGAGTTAGAGTGTGGTCACCTTGCTTTTTACGTTTGTATTTAACTAACGAATATTCTAATTGAAGGTTTGGAGTAGGAGTAGAGCCACAAAGAAAAATCCGCATGGCAAACTGAAAGTTCTTAGAATTTAGAAGGAAAAGTAAGAACCGCACAAAAGTTCAAACTGTGCAAAATTGAAAGTTTTTAAAATTCAGAAAGAAAAATGAGAAACCGCGCAAAAATTCAAAGGGCATGGCTTCTCTTTGGCAGCTAATTTTATTCAGAAGTGTAGTTTAAACTATTAGTTTGAATTATGAATAGTGTAAAGCTCTTATGCATTACAATAAAAAGTTACAGTATAAAACTTTCATATGCTACAGTTTTCAAAACTAAACTGATGGTTCAAACTACTCTCCCGAATACCCTATTTGTGTAATTTGATAAAATTAACTCCCTAAATCAATTTTGAACTTAGATATTTGGTTTTTATCTATTCTTTAATTTCAGTACAACCGTATTACGTTTAATTTCAGTCAATAAGCCACTGGTATAAACGTTCTTCAACCAATGGTATACTAAGCATTCAAGATATATTCTATTGATTATTAAAAAATAAATGTGCGGTTTAATTTTTTTAAATTCGTTTAGTAAATAAAGTAAACCAGTGTTTATTTCAAAAATAAACCAATATTAACCTATTTAAAGAAGAAAAAAAGTAACATTAATATGCATTCTCTTATCAAATATTAATAGGGCTCCGTACATATATGCCACAAAGTTCTACATTGACTTATACCACACACAAAAATAACGGCAGAGAACACCACATCGCATCATCACAACATATTTTAAAATACTTAATATGCCCTCAAGTTTTCGATATATCTTTGGTTAATAGTTAGTTCCAGTAATGGCGGTTTCCCGACTGTAGCAGCCAGCATGATGCATGAAAAAAAAAACAAAACAGATCATAAAAAAATCCAAAAAATAATAAAAAAAATACACACACATACACACATTACAGATTAGAAAGAAAAAAACAATACTTTCAAAAATTTATAAAAAAAAACAAAATCTATTCGTTGGAGCTCCATCGAGGTGGAGATAGGCCACGACAAGGAGAAATCGTGCGGTGGCACTAGGGAGAGATCCCTCCCGCACGGAGGAGATCTCAACAGATCTCCCATCGCATTGTCGCATGGAGAAGTTGCGATGAGAGATCTCCCATCGCGCTATAGAGACTGATCTCCTCACATGACCGTGATGGGGGAGAGATATCCACTCGTGTTGCGCACGTGCAAGAGAGAACTCTAAACTCCTGTTTGGCATAGTGGTGGGAACCGTGCTCAGTTATAAATAGTATAAAGCTTTCACATGCTACAGTAACAATAAAAAAAAATTGCTGTAAGTACTCACATGCCACAGCAAAAGTGGTTCTAACCAACGGTTTTTACCACCTTCCAAACACCACCCAATTTTTCTTCTACTTGTTAAATAATGATCACAAAGCAGTTGACTCTATAATTCTTTATCTGGTGACGAGTACTCGAATGATTTTTCTCATGTATTATTGTTTTAGCTATTCATGATGATAAAATAAGTTTTTTTAATTAATTGATTGTTTCAATTTTAACATGTATATTCATTCAGGTTGTTGCAATGTATAATATTTGATGTCATGTCAAAAAAATATTGTAAAATTTTTAGTAGACACAAAAGGGACCAGAAAATTCCTTAAAAAAGGGGCCAGAAAAACAAGACATGTGAATCAAATCTAGTTCTATACTATTTGTATTTAAATTAAAACATTGTATATTAACAAATAAATTAATGACAAATATGAAACTAATATAAACAAATGAATGAATTAGATAAGGGCTTATTCGACACACCGTATTGTATTGTGTTGTATTGCATTGCATTACATTTTCTATATATAATATAATACAATACAATATAATACAGTATAATACACTAAATACAAAATGGTGTTCCAAACAAACCTTGAATGAATTACTATAGTTTACCTTTTCAAGGGATATACAAATCTGAATTTCTATCTCCGGTTTTCATAGAACAACCTAAGCAGATGCATTATTCTAGTTCATGACAAAATTGTCCCCGTCCAGAGAACTTAGAATTTCATCATTGTCAATAAGTACCTAAATTAAAAATAAATTTAGGTCCCCAATATTAATCTAGCGTTTTCGCAATAATAAACCCTTTGTCTTCAGCACTGAGAACTAATTAACCATTCGCTGTCACAAAATTTTGAAGGTTAATGACCATAACAGTAATGTCATCTTTGTTCCCTCTCTTTGAAGACATATCTACAAGCCTTTTACAGGCATTAAGAACTGATAAATCTTCTTTTAGAACCACATCCACTGCCTCCTGATCATCTACCTGCGATTTCATCAAGTTAATTTATCTATTAATAAATTATGTATGTTTATACCACATTTAAAAGCATGATATAATTTCCCTGTTTATGTTTATATTTTTTGAGCATAATGTATATATACCTTGTCCCATAGTCCATCAGAAGCCAATATCAAGAATTGGCAATCTGAAGTTAGAGAAAAGGTTTTGATTTCAGGATCAGAAATGACCCATTCTTTCAGATGTTGGTCTCCAATTGCTCTGGACACTGCTAGTGTTCCTTGAACTCTCCATACTCCATTGCAACAATGCACAAGACCTCCCTGCACCGCATTCTACTTTGCTTAGCACACATCTCTGAAATTCGTTTGATAAACACATTGAAACTTAAACATTGTAGTATGTGAGAGTTTTATACTGTAGTAAACTTTTGCTTTTCATTGTAGCATATGAGAATTTTACACTATAGTAAATTAAACTTATTATTTCTAACGTGTTTTCCAAATGAATCCTAAATGCTTAAATGGAATATTCAGGGGTGCTTTTCCTTTTTATACCGAGTATTTCAAAGTTATAAACAAATCATACAATGTATTTTGGACTATATCACATTTGTATCTTCAATTCAAATTGAAGCTTAATTTTTTTATTTTTTTTCTAGTCAAAGGTCAAATTAGACCAGAAAAAAAAAAGATGTAAACATCCTTGAGAGAAATTGAAAAAAAAAAAAAAAAAAGGAATCAAATGCACAGGAAACTTTTAGGTCTTTATTATAGTCAAAATTAATTTTTGATAAAAAATAGGCAAGAATTTAGCATCAACTTAAAATGTAAATGTATAAATGTGAAAACTAGAAAATATAAGGTATAATTTATTGACAAATTGAAAATGTACGGGTTAAAAATAAAAAAAAAAAATATTAAAGAGGAGCAAAACATTGTTGGTGCTTACAGAATTCTCAATACGAAGACGCTCTTCTTGTACAGTCAAACGGTGTTGCTTGGCCAAAGCATGAGCTATTCCCTTTTTACTAATTACAATTTTACAATCTCCAACGTTGGCTACATGCAAATATCCATCTCTTAATAGCACACTTGCTGCACAAGCTCCGCCACTTACACCCTGCACATACAACAATATCTCAAAATATATATAATGTGCAGCCCCTCAGAATTTTTTTCTTTTAAAATTTTATATAAAATTTTATAAAGGCCATATTTTGCCTCCACTAAAATTATGCTCCCCTAAATTTTATATCTTTTTTATTTAATTTTCTTGACTATGTTAGTATATATACTGTCCCTGGATTAAATTTTTTGGCTTTACCCCTTAATGTATATATAACTTATAAGTTAATCACCATTGCTTCTATTTTTTTTATTTCTTTTTAAAAGGCTTTTAGCATTAATAATTAGAGATAACATTATTGAAACTTGTAATATTTTTAGCACAAGAGGCATATGAAATATGCATGTCCACAACAAATTTTAAGAATAATGAAAACGACAATACACGGCCAATTAATTGGCGCACAGCATAAAAGTATGATAATCAATTATAATTCATGAACTAGAATACTGTTATAAGCTGCCTGGAATGAAGTTATTAGTGAGTTGTGTTTCTTTTAGTTTATCCAGCTTTTTCTCGTTCCATCAAACAAAAAATATGTATTTGTCGTTTCGCAAATATTCCTTAATTTAATTGTCTTTTTTCGTTTTTTTTTTTGGTTAATAGAAAGGAATATCTGCAAAGCATATATAGTAAATCGCTTTTGCTTCTGATTAAATTGTGAAAAGAACGTTGAAAACCACATTTCATCATCAGCTAAAAAGTGTGTATATATAAATTCGTCGAAGCTTCTTCAAACAAATACATATCATAAGATTGGTCAAGAATATTAATATCGAAGTCAAATAATTCAATTTAAAAAATATTTTGAGGGCGAAAAGAAAGTCAAAGTAATGAAGGTTACCATGTCAACGCAAATTATTACGTGATAGATGCATTATCATTAAATATGACTTTGTCCAAGAAGCCATTAGATTAGCAAGCTGTACAACATATATTACTCTAGGAGACCAAGTCAAGCGAGAATTCAAAAATGTTTTGTTATTTTTTTTTTGGATAATATTCTAAATATGTCCAAATTAGTCCAAATGAATTAATTAGCTTATTATAATTACCTGACTAAGAAACCCCTTATCCGTGACTAAGTAGCCTTCACGAATAGCCTCTTCTAATTGATGATAATCTTCTCTCTTTCTAACATGTCGTTCTACCTCTTTCACAATGTTCCTCCCTAAATTTTCGGCGACATAATCCGTTGCCGCACGTCCTCCATGCCCGTCGATGACTGCGAAAAACGCCTGCATCATGACAAGTTAACATTGGCCATTACAAGATCAAGGATCATAACGTAATTATGTTGACTTTAATCACAATTAACAAGACATGTTCAACTTAAAGAGTACTCTTAGATAGTAAATATTATATCAAACATAAAATCAATATTAATTCTTTTGCATTATAATTTACTAATATTTTTTTTAACCTGTAATACATAAATATACATATGATCATTAAGAAAAAACTATATGCTTACTTGTTTGGAATCACCCATGATGTCAAGCAAAACTCCATAACCATCCTCCATGACCTCCCTCTTTCCTTTCTTTGCAGCCAGAAAGAAATCTCTTCCTTCAACCTCAAATTCCTTATTCTC